>JADDOH010003362.1:0-89060 GCA_016648135.1 Agrypnia vestita | reverse complement strand
AAAAATGAGTTTTTAGGCTCTTCTTGAAGTGTTCCTGGTTCTCTATAGATCGCAGCACTGGAGGCAGCTGATTCCACATAGCTGGGCCCGCAAAGCTGAAAGCACATTCCGCAAACTTGGTGGCTCCAGGTCTCCTTGGTACTACCAGCCTGCAGAGTGCCTCCGATTTAGCTGACCGCAGTGTGAGCCGTCTTCCAGTGATATTGTCTGGGATACAGCGGTCGATCAAATATTGTGGTGCTATTCTTTGAAGGCTTTTGTGCACCATCAGAGGGAGTTTTAAATTTATCCGCTCTGGCAGGGTATTCGCGAGAATTTTGATGCCTTGAATATAAGCTTCGTCGCAGCATTCATCACCGACTGAAGTCTATCGACCTGAGTGCTAAGCTGTCCTGCATAAATTGAGTTATATAAAATAAGACTCAATCAATATATATATATATATATATAAAGAAACCCGTGTTTCTCTAACCGCCAAGTTTTCTTCACAACCAGATACTACCACCCCCTGGTAGTTATGGTAGTGGATAGCCCTTGGTGTCCCATTAAAAATTTGCGAGTTTGGTGGGGGTGGCTGTGCGTGGGTGGGAGTGGGTGACGAAAATGTGCTTCCTAGCACATTGCTTTGTCATGGGAAGGCTGAAAATGCTTCAGATTGTTTCAAAATAGTCGCGCCGACTGTGTCTGTGAGTCTAGAAGGTTCCGGAAAAACCTGCTCTTGAAAGTTCTGGAAGGAGAAGGTTCTAGAAAAGTCCCTAAAGTTTTATAAGGTTCTAAACTGAGTGACGGAATGTGTCGGTGTGTTTAGAAGGTTCCTGTACATTCAATATATTTCTTGAAAGTTCTGGAAGGAGAATGCTCTAGAAGGTTCGCGAAAGTTCTATGACAATCCAAACAGTGTACTAAAAATCTGCGCGGGCACAGTTAGTTCATAATATTACCAAAAAGATCATGTATATCACTGTTCCGCTCAGATACTCTACTTGAAATACTCTCCAATAATATAAAGTAAATGTTAACTATTCCTGAGAGTGAAGTCTGTTCCCGCCCATTGTGCGCGGATGGTCTGGAGCAATTGAATTACCATTTAATTTAAATTTTAATCGATACACTGATAGCGAACACGGCCCGGCCCGCGGGGTGGAGTGTGGTGGGGGTGCTGTAAGGGGGGTCTGTGGGGGATGCGCTCGGATTTGCATACTGCGCGGGACAGACGCCTGATTAGGTAGGTAAAAATACTGCTAAATTCGCCGAATTAAAACGATCCGCGAAGTGCGGCAAGGCGGGCAAACAAAAAACACCGCACAAAAGTGTTACTATTGCCCACTGTGCGATATTTGACCGTTACCGAGAGCACTGTTGGATAATTTTGAGCTACGACTATTAAAATGCATTATTACGCCTGTACTTATACAGAGTGTACCAGAGCTAGCAGCGGAAACTTGGCAGGTAGATTTCTGACTATCTCATGAGTCTAAAACGTTCCAGCAACCATGGGCTAATGTCAATAGTTATGGAGATATGCAACATCAAAGTTTGCATTTTTTCCCGATATTTCTTACTTATTTTTTGCAAAAAGTTGAACTATCGTTACAGTAAATTATTACAATTATAAAAAATTCATTCACTTTAATACAAGTCGAATAAAATAATAAAAACCTTGCAAAAATTGATAAAAGTTATTTTTTACAAAGTTTTTATCATTTTATTTAAGTTATTTCGAAGAAAATGATTTTTTTATAATTTGCAAAAAATGACCAGATAAAATTTGTGCACAACCCACTATTGAATATTTTTCCACTTAAGATTCCCTTTGGATGACATTTCATAATCAACAGCTCCCACCCCTCTCCCTCCCTCCCCTTATCAACCCATTCATCGTAACATACTTGCATAGTTCATATTTTTCAATTTTAGTACACAATCCTGAAAAAGAGAGCCTTGTTCTCGAAACATGTAGAGTGTATATCTAATAAAGTGGTGAAAACAAAGTGATTTGTGTTTTATTTTAATAATAATGTCACCACGAAATTCAAGCGTTCATTCAGAAGAAAAAATATTCTTCGAACAATTAATAAAATGAGCTCTGAAAATATGATTGTAAATTGACCGAGTAGAGAATATGAGTATGTCGAGTATATTATGAGTAGGTATAAAATAAAATAAAATAAAATTAGCCTTTATTGCTATTAAATTAATAAAACATTCCAATCTTATAAATTAAAATATTTATTTTTTATTTTTTTTATATACTCGTATATATTCGGGTCATTATTTTTAGAAACAGCTTGTCTTTCGACATAGGCTTCCTCTAAAGATTTCCATTTTTCTCTATACTATGCAACTCTGATCCATTCTGGACCAGCCACCTTTTTTAGATCGTCTTGAGTAGGAATATTAATCATTGTATGCGTATATTAAGTTGATACATTCGTGAGCATTTGTACTTTAAAAAGTTGTCATTTGAGTAGGTAAGAAATACAATTAAACTAACTAACTAACCAACCATCACGCCGTTTCTCCGCAGGGGTAGGCAGAGAGGATTGAACGCCACACTCTTCTATCCTGGCACACAATTAATAGATCATTATTTTCTTTTTGAACTGCAAATTAATAGTAAAAATAGCTAAAACGTTATTTTGTTAACATTTCGTAAAAACATTGCGGAATGAAGGTTAAAATCAATTGAATCGATATTATATAGAAAAATCACTCCGATAGGTAGTCGCAATTTTAGAGTTGGTAATAAGTTGATGATCGGGCATTTTTGTTTATGTATTTTTAAATTATTAAATTAAAAGAGGTAGGTAGGTTTTCTTGTTATAAAAAACCCTTTTTTTCTTAAATCAGCAAAGCCTGAATCAGGTTTCTTCGAATGAATGAATGTTTAAAAACGTGTATACTTCCGCGGAACATGTTGCGTGCTGTGTTAAAGCAGTTCTACATTATGTACGCGTGTGTGATCCGCCGCCAAAGTTGCCTTCAACAAGGCGCACTGTAGGGTTTTCGCATTCTTTTGCGCTAACTTGAATAAAGAATTAAAAAACCAACCCATAAAAAACAAGTTTTTATTATACTTCCTTTCTTTGTAAAATATAACAACAATTAAAGAAGAATTAAAACACATAACATTACAATAAATTTATAGTGATTTAATATATTTCTAAAATGTCAGATGTTTTGAGCTTTGACAAGACACTTCATGCTTTGAAGATTAAATTCTAAAAACATTTGTCAGTCAATTTAAATTTTCGACATTCGTAGTGAAGTACCTATTATGTATACCGACGGAGTAATTCAAATTTAGAAAATATTCCGCGACGTTATCGGGCCGCTGTTGCCAGTAATCAAACTTTTGAAATGATTCCAATTTGAAAAACTATTACAAATTTGAAAAATCCAAAATTATACTATTATTATTATTATTTTTTAACTAAAATTTGACAGATCTTTTCAATCGTCGCCACGAGTCTGCTTGCAAACTTTCAGCTTGATTGAATTACGGTAAAAGGGTCAAAAATCGATCCAAAGTTTTTTCGACGGCAAGCCGGCAAGTAAGCAAGCAGACGCCACGAGTTAATATAAAGGGAGTAAAAAGTACCTACAAAACGTGAAGCCAATTTGAGATAAACTTTTTTAATGTATTTGCTACCGAATGTTTTTGAGCTGTTCGAGATACACGTTCTATTATTTTATTTTCAAATTCAAATATAAGGGAATAGAATCATACAAAAGTGCATTTTCTAAAGAAAAGTTTTTTTTTAAATAGGGATGTGAACACGGAATATATTTATCTAAATGCTTGGTCTATAAAATATGAGGTATATGCCTAAACTATCGACACATAATTGCTAAATACGTGGTACCTTGTTTATGCCGAGTAAGCCTAATGAGCGTGCGGAACTGATGTTATGAAAGGTCTGGTGAATATGGTGGGTGACATGGTGTTCTAAGTTCACCTCTTATATTTTGATAGCGTTGTTCATTTTCATCGGAACATCTCAAGCTATCGATGTATTTTTCGTTCACTACCTCCTCCCTAAATACGTCGTTGATATTAAAAACTGCACTGGTTCATAAATAAGTTAAAATAAATAACACAAATTTAAATGTATGACTTTAGAAAATTTTATCCGAAAAAGATAATTCGAAAGTTTATCACAAAACAAAATGTGTTTGTTGTACGTTAACAAAAAACAAGCACTGTCAGAATTACGTATCGGAGATATCGACTTAGTAATTTAAGAAATCAGACATTTTATACTTAATGATCTAATATTACAATAACATGCAAAATGAAAAACAGTATCAAGTATTAAAAAAATGTTTTATTTTCCTCTCGCTTGTTTTATATACATTGTTAAAAATGATAGAATCACATTTATATTCTACGCTCCGTAAATTTTAATTTATTTGAATTGTACATAATGGTGTTCATTACATATCATATATTTGAAAAACAGCGTGAGAATATTAACCCTTACCCACTTTTAATAGAGAATTTAATTATTTTGTGTATTGTGGCGGGCATTTTCATATATGTAATCATTAAAAGTATATAATAACATTAAAAGTATATAATAACATTTAAAAGTATGCATATACATTGATTTTTTTTGATAAGATTTTTTTTCATTGCGTTATTGTGATTAATTTTTCTAGAAGATTATTTTCTAGAAGATATCTATAATTTTTTTCTGTCTTTATTTCATCGGGAAGAGCATTAAAGAATGACTCATTGATGTGTAAAATGGTGTTGGGCTGTGCTAGTATTACATTTAGGTATCAAAATATTTCCAGCTGATTTCGGTCTACTAAAACATCCAAATGTATTATTATTGAAGTACATTTTGTGAATTTGAAGTATCGCAAATTTTTGATAGACTTAATTTATATTTAGGACGTTAAGATTATTTGTTGGGAATATTGCGGGTTTCCTCAAAATAACTTTAATAATTACTCTCTGAACTATTTCCAATGGTAGTATATTAGAATTAAAGGTCCCACCCCAGCCAACAATACCATACTGTAAACTGTATTGGGAAAACGCAAAATATACCACCTTTAGCTTTTCTAATGATAAGATATTTTGTAGTATATTTTAGATAAGATATATTGTGAATAGGTATATGAGTTTTCTCATTCTAGTGACTGGAATATACAAACAATATTTCCAAGTGCTTCTCAAATCCAATTGAAATCTTAGAGCCTGTTTTTGATTATTGTGTACTTAAAATATTACGCTCAAAATAATCCACATCCTCAAAAACATTTATACATACACAGGTAAACATTATCCGTATTATTTTGTAAATTTAATTATTTTGTTGATAATTAAATATTTGTTAACTTCTCACTTTCTACAGGACAAATCTTCAGATGGTTATGCGTGTTGGAAGAGCTACTGCTTTGCTTAATAATATCACTTTGGACATTGATCTGTTTCATATCTCTGAGTGTGTTTTCTGAAGCAGAATTCTGCGACATAATAATGATAAGAATGATAATTATGATAATTTTTTTTATTTTTTTATTTTTTTCATCATTTTTTTATATCATTTTAATAAATATTATACCTATACCAGATAAATTGAATCGAGTTGAATTAAACTAACAGTAAAGATCAGGTTATTATCGTCACTTAATTTGTTAGATATATAGATGTCAATAAAACAATGCGATGGAATTCAATCTTCCACAGGAATTTAAAAAAAATGATAAAATGCTTCATTTCACAGAGAAAATCATCAAACACAGGTAGTAATAAAACGTTAAATAGATCGAGAAATACCCTTCAACATTTTCTCAGGTATAATAGCGTCACAAAACAAGCACACGTCTTTGGGGTTTTATTTTATAAATTCTGATTAATTATGAATATAGTTGCAAAAAAAGGAGAACTTACTAAATATTTCAAACTTAAGTACATTTTCCTTTACTCAATTAATTGTATTCCTTAATTATTAGATTTTTGGTATTTTGGATGCTGAAATCTTGAGAATACTCTTAATTAATAAATTTATTAATGAAACGAAACCCCAAGTAGGTATGCGTAACAAGAATTCCCCTTTTAAAGCTTATTTTGTTAATTATTTTTAGACTAGCCGTAACCCGCCAAAAATGGCGGTATTTTTGCATGCCGGTTCCTAAAGAATAAACATTAACTTATTTACAGCCGACACCTATGAAATAGTTATAAAAACTTTGATCACAATATTTTAACACTTTTTTATTTCCCCGGCAGTTAATGGCACATATTATTTTAAAACCTGGTGATTGTGGCAAGCGTGAGTAAGTAAAACTAACGCGACGACATAATAGAACGGACATCAAAATAAAATCAAAAATAAGATGATAAAAAAAATTCCGGTACCAGGAATAGAATCCGAGTCCCCTGGGTGGGAGCCGGATATCCTACCACTACACCACGCAGAAGATGCCATCGACTGCGGAGAAAATGTTTATAAGGACTCCGTGTAGCTAAATAAAATGTATTTTAAAAATATATTGTGCGCTGTATATTTTTATTTATTTACAAATAGTTCGCGTCTTTGCTAAGTTCTATATGTAGTATATTTTTTTAAGGATCCCGCACATACGATGATGGCAACTTCCGTAGGTCTCCGCGTTCGAGTTTGCTTGCCCGGTGTTCAAGCCCCGTCTCCAGCCGTATCGTTTTTTAATCTCAGAATTTGAACGAATTTACGGACGTTACATAAGTTACTGTGACAGACAGATGGTTGGACGGAAAGAGGGACAGACAAACAAATTATTACAATTGAGATCAGTAGAATTGTTCTATTTTGAGAAGCTTGTGGACACTAAAAAAATAATCACGCACTTCTGTCAAAGTGACAGTTGTTTGAAATTGGCACAATACTACCGAAAGATCTGGAAACACCTCCGACTTTCGAGAGACATCTCCAAAAGTCTGGAAAACGCGAGAAACTTCTTGAAAACGCGAGAAATTTCGATAATAGCGTTGGCCAGTATAAATACGACACGCGGGAGCAACCGGAGGATTATTTTCGATTATTTTCGAATAGTAATAAGTGCGGAAATTTGTGGAATATTCTAGTGAACAGTGAATTAAGTGTTAAAGCGAATATAAAGTGTCTATTTACGAGCGATAAATTTTAGAAACAGTTAATTTAAGGAATAGCGTTACATTTAATAGCGATAAGTGACCTTGTACGTTAGTTTGATTAATCGGTATTCAATAAATCCTGTACTAAATCCCAGCATTTTCATTAATTCCTCCTGCAGCCACGACACTTGATAGTATGTTTTTTTATAAGGAAGTTGAAACAATCACGTTATAAGAGCAAGAGGAATTGAAGATGAATAAAGGTATGAAAACAATGATGTCACTACCACAGTCTTCAACAGATGAACCCGTTGTCAGGGTCACCGAAACATTAAATCCAGGGCCTGTTAAATTCGGGATGTAGCGGTAATTGGAGCGCGAACTTGGAAAGCCACCGCAGTGTTTCTCAAAGTTCACGGCTTATGTCGTCACTGTCGCGAGCCCAGCCAGCGGAAAGTTTCACAATCCCGGCCCTGATTATTTTCTATGGAAATGACCCCAACAACAAGAGCTTAGCGGTGAAGAATATCATTTATACAGAAGACTACCTACAGGAAAAATTTTATTATTTAATATTAATATTCACTTCTTACATTATTGAATGAGTGTTCCACCAGCAATTTAGTCAAATTGTTATTTATGTCTCTTTGTCGTTTGTTTAAATTTTTTATTCTGTCTTGTTGTATTATTTTCAACATGCCTAAATTTTTCTGCTTACTAATTAAGTTTCTTTTTGTTTTTGTTAAAATTTTTCTGTATAATAATTATAAATAATAATAAATAAACTCTTGTTGTATTATTCTTAACATGCCTTTGTTTTTCTGCTAATAATAAAGTCTCTTGTTCTTCTGTTTAAATATTTATTCTTTCTTGTTGTATTATTCTTAACATGCCTAAGTTTATTTCATTACATACCATTATTAACATATTTCTAAAAGTGGAGACCTATAATTGGCCATCTATATTATATTAGTTTTTCATGCGTCTTTGTTGTGCTGTGGGTCTTCCATGAATATTAAATAAATAAATAAATATTTTCATAACATGACTGCTTACCATGGTGTGGTGTTTTCACGCAAGGCACCTATACGGGACTGTAGAAATAGTGCGGCTATAGTAGAAGTAAGCACTAGCTATCCTCTCTCTGATTAGCTAGCATATACACAACAAGGTTTTTGTTAGGTCGGTCGACACATCATTATCGGAGTAATGTATTGATGATCATTTGCATTAGTTAGTGGTCTCTTGGAACGATATTCGAATCATTAACTAAATAATCTTAGGGAGCACATAAAAATTTGATTATTAATGGTATAGACTTCGAAACATTCCCTCTTTATTACTCCTTTTATATTAACTCGTGGCGTCTGCTTGCTTAACGTCAACAAAAACTTTGGATCGATTTTTGACCCTTTTCCGGTGATCCAATCAAGCTGAAACTTGACAAGCAGACTCGTGGCGACAATCAAGAAGATCTATCAAATTTTCGTTAAAAAAAATAATAATTATAGAGTAATTTCGGATTTGTAGAAATTTTATTGGTTTTTTCAAATAGGAATCATTAGAAAAGTTTAATCAGCAACGCAGCGGCGGACCGATAACGTCGCGGAATGTTTTCTAAATTTGAATTACTACGTCGGTATACATAAAAGGTACTTCACTACGAATGTCGAAAATGTAAATTGACTGCAAATGTTTTTAGAATTTAATTTTCAAAGCATAAAGTATCTTATCAAAGCTCAAAACGTCTGACATTTTAGAAATATATTAAATTACTGTAAGCTAAGTGTTATGTTATATGTTTTAATTCGCCTTTAATTGTTGTTATATTTTACAAAGAAAGGGAGTATAATAAAAACTTGTTTTTTATGGGTTACTTTTTTGAATACTTTTGTGAAATTAAATTGTACTTTTAAAAATATATATAACAAGTTTGCGATGTTCTCTCTGAACAAACCATCCCTCCATGTTGTTTCTCCCTAAATTGAATGTGCTACTCGAAAGGCTCGTTGAACAATCCAAGGTATTCCGCTCTTTATAAAACAACCGCATAAGGTTTATTTTCCCTGTTTTACATGGGCGTTTTTCAGTCGAATTGTATTAGCTCAGAATGTTCTAAATAATTGCGTTTAGTTGTTAAATACTAACTTCACGGTGCAATGTTAATTTACGAGAGGGAACAATTAGCTAGGGGGATGAGGATACTAATTAAATACGGAACGGATATATCCGTCCCCATACCTACCCTCTGCACTCCACTTGGTAAATCCAATTTATACTTTTGAAAATTAAAGGGAAAGACGAGGAACAGAGATAAATTGAGGGAGATCCCCATCAAAAATGTATTGTTGTTAATTATCATATCGTGATATGTTTTGTCAGGTAAACAGAAGTATAGATAAAGGTGACGCATACAGAACGAATGTAATAATCTTCTATAGTAGAATTCTGTTTTCCTTCGTTACGCTCTTGGCAAAGAAGTCGTGGCTGTTGGTCGTACTACTCACTGCCAATCGTGCGCTTTGTAATATTTCAGTATGCGCAATGGTATTGATTTATTTTTTTATTAATAATAAACGTCCGATTGGGCTTTTATAGCACAAGAAAATAAAAAGGATTTTAATATACCTAACATAAAGCACGTTTAACAGTAAATAATCAAAAATAATAATATAAATAGAACATATTTAAGATAAATGAACAATATAAAAATATATAAAATGAACAGTATAAAATAAATGAATAATAAGATAATAAACGATGATCAGTATACAAGCAAACAGTAACAATTAGAGACTTTTAAAATTAAGATAATGTAACCAATACACCAGATAAATAAGATAAAAAGATAAAATAAACAAAAAAATAAATATAAAAGATAAAATCAAAACATATTCAAAAGAGAAATGAACAAAAATTAGGGTACGTAAAAATAAATAAATATATATTATTCACGGGGAACAAAACATAAGTAAAAATTAAGTCCATTAAACTGTTATTAATTCTACTGGTATATTCTAAGTCTAAGTAATTCTTTATCGAGTATGCTTCTACAAAGAAAAATGTCTACAAATTCCAAAAATTTGTTACCAAGGCAATGCATGCGTGTTAACGGTGAATTGAATGCATAGTTATTCCTGTGGATAACATTTTTACCCCTAAATGACAAGGCTGTGTGTCATAAGTGACACCTACGTCCCACGTTTGTGCGCCATTTTAGTCAGACATTGTCATTTCACGTGTTTACTGGTCGGTAGTCAACTAGATAGATGCTGTTTTAATGGAGTTGTTCTCCCTGTCATCAGTAGTCATAAAGTTTTTCTATTATTTTTCTACAGAATGTGTAGACGAAGTGTGGTGGAAATGCGGTCACTGAGACAATTTTGTGGAAAATCTTTGGTCGATAGAGTGAGGAATGAAACAATTGTAAGTGAATGTAATACTATATATTCAAGAACACATTCATATTTGTGAAGATGTAATTTTTCGGAACAAAGTTCTGTGAAATTTAAAAACCAAATTAATTAATCAGTTAGAAAGACATACAGAAAAATCTAATTCACGAAAAAATAAATACTGTAATAAATAAATAAATAAATGCTAGTACTGGGATCCCAGTAGTAGCCTAATATTTTTACGTGAATTAGATTTTTCTTGTATGTCTTTCTAATTGAGTAATTAATTTGGTTTTAAGAATGTAATACTGGCTGTAGCGTGCTTGATAGAATAAAGAGAAGATCGCTGTGATGATTTGGTCATGTGGAATGTATGAGCAAGAAAATAATGGTTAACAAAATTTATGAGGCGAATTTTGAAGGCAACATAAATAGAGGTCGTCTACGAAAGACCTGGCACGATCAAATACTACAATATTGGAGGAAGGCCCTGTTAAAAGCCTCAACAGCCGTAATCATGCATTAACTATTAACAAACACTATTAAAAAAAAACATTTTAAATATGAGGGAAGCATTTCTCAGTACCTTAGAATTCGTAAAAATCCCTCTTTATGCTACGATGACAGATTTGAAATTTTATCTCTTTGGCATTGACATTGATAACTTTGAAATACAATCCTGGATTCAAAAAACAAGGAAATATGGAGCTCTATATTTGAACGTCTTTGTATTGATTCGGAAATATTTGAGAAGAACAAATTTGAGCTTAGTTGACAACAAAAACGGTCTGCTTTGAAAGACCTGGAGAATAATATTCCTGATTCTTAAGATCAGCTGAAAAAACTCAAGTTTGCCGTTCTTTTCCTTTTCAGTTATATATATTCACGCGAACTATCTTTTCTGGCATGAACTTTATCAAAAGTAAACTGAGAAGTCATCTTATTGATGAGAACCTGGAATCGTGCCTAAAATTAAGAATGACAACTTACGAACCTGACTTATTCAAACTTTCCAAGGAGATGCAAGGACATTGTTCTCATTAAGTGTTTGTCAGTCATTGTCATGATTTAAATTTATGGATTTTCTGAAAATAAAATAACATAAAATTAAATAAATTAATTACATATTATTTTTTATTAATAAATAATAACAACAATGAGCTCTATACTCTATTTAAGGAGCCAAACGTCACAAAATTTATAAAACTGGGAAGACTTCGGTGGCTGGGTCATGTGGAGAGAATGTCCGAGCATCAAGCACCCAAGTCCCTGCTGAACTCAAGGCCGATAGGGCGAAGGAGCTTTGGAAGGCCGAAACTAAGACAACGTCCTCAAAGATATCTCTGCCTTAGACCTTTGAAACTGGAGAGAGCTGGCACTAGACCGAGATGAGTGGAGGAAAATTATTGAGGGGGCCAAGACCCACCAAGGGTTGTAGTGCCAAGAAAAAAAATTATAAAATCAAGTTTTATTCAGTTTATTCGTAATTTAATGACGTACTTAAATTATAATAAAGGTTTACTAAATCAATAAAAAGTTTTGGCTCTCAAATTTTTTTAATCGTTGTAATGTACATATTTGGCTCTTTGGTTAATAGGTTTGCCGACCACTGCTTAAACAAAAAAATAATAGAGATGTATCTAATTCAAGGCTTAATTGACAGTTATACACTAAACAACGTTGAAAGGGCACCAGATGGTGCCCTCTTACGACTTCACAAATCATCCGAGCGCCCTCCGCTAGATGGTGCTCCAACACATACAAATATATTTTTATACTAAAGGTGTGTAGTTTGGTGTATTCCACATAGCTACGTACAAGACTGCTACAATGTGATTTGAGAGCTGCGTATCCGGAGAAAATGGAGATTCCGTAACAATATACACTCTACTCTGCACAGATTGACGAAATTCAAATTATTACCATTAAATAGAGGATGTCCCGTAATTGAATTCTCTGTTAAATGAGTCGGGCTTTCCCAATAAACAGGACGGCCAAATGATAATTGCAAAATTATGATAACGAGGATCCGTGGCATAAATTGTGGCGAGTTTATGATAAGCCTCGTTCTCTGAATAATTGTTGTTCGTATTATGTGCCATGAGTAACGCCGATTTCGGGACAGACAACAACAAAATAACACTTGACATGACAATCGAATTAAATTCGCTCGAAAGCTTATTTGGAAAACGTGCTCCAAATATACGTAACTACAATAATGCTATTTTTATTGCGGAAATATTCACACACAGGGCTTGTCATTGAATTTTGTGATTTAGTTTTTAGTTTATTTTAATTTTTATCACTGTGAAACGCCACGAGGACCAATTTTTGTAGCAAAAAATAAAAACTCAAAAAAAAAAAACTCAAAAAAATATCGCAAAAAATTGTATACATTTATTATGGCCTTGCGGGAAACTGAACCCAGCTTCCCCAGTAAGTGGGACCAGTGTTACCTACCAAACCTGAAATCAGGATGCCGAAAGGCTTGGGGGGAGTAGTGGGAGTTACATTATTGTTTCGAGTGAGATAAAATCAGAAATGAAGAAATAAGACGCCGAACAAAAGTTGCCGATATTATGGACCGTATTGTAAAACTAAAATGGCAGTGGGCTGGACATATGGCTCGACAGGAGGATACTAGATGGGCACCCAGAATCCTACAGTGGAGGCCCTGGACAAAAAAAATAGAAGCGACGGAAGACCTCCCAAAAGGTGGTCTGATGACATAGTCCAGCAAGCAGGAAGAACCTGGATGCGAAGGGGGAGAAACAGAGATGAGTGGAAGAAAATGGAAGAGGCCTACATCCAGCAGTGGAGAGAAACAGGCTAAGGAAGAAGAAGAAGAAGATCGAGTGAGAAGTACCGACATAGGATTGTACCTCGAGAATGGTCGCTACTTCTACATATGGAAATACCTAAAAGTGGCTTGGACACATCTTGCGAATACGAGAGGAGTGTATACTAAGTGGATACTCAGTAAATTGTTAGTGTAGTTTGTACGTCTCTCGCCTAGTGATCCAGAGATCGGTGGTAATAATTCCAAAACACCGACAAGTTATTCCTATTTTTATGGCACAAGTGTTTAGCTTAATTTGAAAATAGCAAGAAAATTAATGAGACACGTATGCCATGCTTGCATTTCTATTAAAAAAAGGTTTTTATTTAATTTAGATTCACATTTTCAACATATCAATGAACACGACATTAAGCGTTATTGGAGATATCTACGTGTCCCGACAGCTATCCTTTTTGTGGATTCGCTGTTATCTAGAATTTTGCCTTGACTAGTTTCTTAATCGTGTTGCTTCAACATAATGAGCAATATTTTAGTTTATTTCCTTTATTTTAAACTTCGAGAAATGAATTTGTTAAAATTGAGCAATAATTGTTTTTAAAAATAATTATTAAGAACATTCCTTAAGAATATAAGTACAGATAGAAAAGTAAAATGACGGTTCTATTAAAAAAGTTTTGGTGTGTGGTCCCCCTTCTTCTACATATTACATTGTTTTTAGGTTTACAAATCAAGACTGAAGAAAATGCCATCTTGAATAAGAAATTAAACAACGTCATTAGCTGATTAATTCGTAAAAAAATAGTTAAAAGTTAAAAATGAACCCATAAAAACATATTTTTCATTGTGAATCCTTTATATGTGAGATCTCGGTTTCGATTTTATTGTACTATTGTTTTCTTGACAAAGAGATTCATTTTGGTAAGTCTAAAAAAAATCTAACTTACAGTCCTATCTTGAATATGCTCCCTTTCACCCTATTGCCTGTTTCTTTCGCACCCTCCACTATTTACCCCCATTCGGACACTTGACACCGAGGTATGATTGTTCATAATTTGTAAAGTTTAATTAGTAGATATTAAGTATACCCTGACGAAGGAACGTTGTTTCCGAAACTGGCATAGAAACCGAAAGCATAGAAAACATTGATGATAAACTAAGTTGATTTGTTTAATGATTCATAAACATAGTACCAGATTTACGGTTAAAGAAGGACTACGAATACCGAAGGTCATAAATAAATATGGACAAAGAACATTAAAATATGTCATACCAAAAATATTAAATAAAATCCCATGTCGTGTCAAAATGGATATTAATAAAAAAGGGCAAAATACAGAATTAATGAATATGTTATTAAATAAAAGAGACTTATTTTGATTTTGGTAATATTTGTATTTTTTCTTGTATTGTTGTTTAGTATTGTTGATTTGTATTTGAGTTTATAAGATCTATTGTAATTAATTAATATGAATGTATTTCTGGTAAATACAATTTATTTATATATATATACATATATATATATGTATTGATGCACCTACAGACAAATATCAATGTGATGTTTTGTGGGTTTAAGATGTAAAAAAAAATAAATTAATAAATAAAAAAAAATAAAAAAATTAAAATTAGATTTTAAAATAGTACCTACTCGGCAGATATTAGGCGAGGTTTGACAGTGAATTTATTGGTGGATGGAATGGAAACTAGGAATAATTTGGCCAGTCCGTCACTAGATGTCAATGTGTGTCCGTCATACTAACATATCAGTTAATTTTTTTAATATTTTTTATTTGCATAAATTTGTTTCAAAACAATATCTTCACGTATGGGATTTGACATAACATGAGACTGAGATTATTGTAAAGAAGAACACCGATTAGACGACAATTGTAATTGACTTGAAGTTTTGTACAGTATTAAACCAGCTCTAATATATTTTGACAACAAGAAATATTTTTTGGGATATGCAATATTGCCCGCGTTTACATTAAAATTCCACAAAATCTGGCTACTGCATTGTCAAATAGTATTCAGATTTTTATTGGAGTTCCAGGAATAAATTTGATCATTCGTATTCAAATATTTGCTGAACAAAACTAACACGATGCACAATTGAGACGCAAAGTGCAAGTATTTCAAAATTGAATGGAATAACAGTCGGGCAGTTGTTTCTAATAACGATTAATTCAAAGCCAGTTTACGTATTCCGTATTGGAGAATTGATTGTGCAATTGTGTAAACAGAAACTGTGTTGCTAGATTTTGGTTAGACTAAATAATATTGTGACATTATTATTAAATTTTGTATCATCACTAAGTACCTGTGACCTGGACCTTTCAATAATTATTTTTCGCCACTATCGTCAGTCGTTACAGTGATAAACTAATTAAGTAATATAATATTAGGGAAAGCTCTGTGTCGTGTAATGAAAGAGTGATTGGTTGTTAATGTTTATTCCTCAACTGGAGACATTCTACGGGAGCAACTTTGTGGAGAGCGGTTGGTTTTATTGTTGATACATATTTTCCCCAGAGTAAAGCTCCGGGAGCAAGTGAAAGAAAAGTATGGAAGTAATATAGTATATAATAATATAATAATAATATAGTACATAATAAGTAGCTTGTTGGGCTTGTGGTTAGGGCACTCGCCTCGTGATCCAAAGGTTGCGGGTTCGAATCTCAGCCCAGACTAGCAAGTTAGTCCTATTTTCATAGCACAAGCATTTATCTTATTTTGAAAGTAGTAAGAATATTGATGTGACATTGACATATTGATGTGTTCGAAGATATATATATATATATATAAGAATCGAGAAAATAAATTGATGACACGAGCAGGTCTGTCTGATATAATGGCCGACACTCGACAGATTTAGCATCTCCCGTCTCCTCAGTTAGACATCATTTTATTTAGTATATTTACGGCGCGGTGGTTTTGTTATGTTAACGTAAAAAAACTGCGATCTAGCTGGGTCAGACAATAGATACATGGCGCGGGGTTGGAAAAGTACAGCCACATAATTATTATTACTAAAGTAACATATTTTATACATATAGATAAATATATGTAAATCTGCAGATAGAGTTTCAAAGTTATGAATATGTTCCGATGAATACAAAATAAAAATAAATAAAAACATAAAATATTCAATTAAACAAAAGAACAATAGAAGATTAACATCTAATGAGACATGCAGATGAAAATCAGATCTTGTATCTCGTAAGTTAAGGACAGTTTCCTGGAAATCCTGAATACGGAAGAAAAAGATGGGTCTCCCAGTCAGCAGTAAACAAAATGATGGTAGTCAACGTTCTTTAATTAAACAGATAAAGCACGTTAAGAAAAAGGTTATGTGCATTTGGAGGAATATATGTACAATTGTGAGATATTCATATCACTAAAATAAATCAAATAAAATAGAACTTTGAGAGTTTATAACTTGCAACATTAATAAGAATGGGAACACCGAAATACTCATCTAATTTCTTATCCAACTCCATGAACACAATACTGCTTCAGTAAGAATTGATGAAACCGACTCTCGTATATTGTGAAACCAATTGTGACCCCATTGTGAAAACAGGCTAAGAATTCACTCCTTCGCTATTAATATTTAATGTATATGTACACTGAGTATCTTATGAGATTAGTTTTGGAACAATGGCATTTATTTCTTAAGGCAAAAAATAAATACTTTCCATTCATCTCAATAAACCAAGAATAAATAATAATTGATTGATTGAAAGCAAATTATATAAGAAACACCTGAATTAACACACATTAGTAATAGTCCTAAACAGTTAGCAAAAAAAATGTCTACTTGAGACATCTTCGTGTCAGACATTTCTCATCATACACTGGCTCACTCGAAATTATTCTGCTCGCAGGTAGGTGATTTGGCACTTTAATCGCTGGTCACCAATACTCGCGCTGATTTGCCCGTTCGCAGTCTGTTTCGCTTTCTATGATATTGCCTCGTTGGTCAAATCAAACCGTCCGCCGAGTATTAATTACCTTTGCATGTTTCGTCGGTTTCCAAATTATTCCAGACCAACGTTCAGCCGCGCATTAACTCAATTACGCGCAGTTCCTCTCAATTCTATCATCTCGTGACAATAATATTGCGATTAGCTTTTCTATATATTTTATTTACATATTAACATTTATTTATAATTTTAAATTAATGTTTCTTGAAAAAAGTTCCAAGAAACAAACTTTTTAAATAATATGCAGAATTGATTATTGCCAAAAATGCCTAACCTAAATGTTCAACCTACAAAATGCGCTATTAAAGTATAATGTATATCTTAGATTAAAAAATATGAGTTTATCAATAAATCCTGCCTTCATTAAAAACTAAAAAAGAAAATTATCAGTATATTATATAAATTGGTTAAAATACATTAATTGTAATAATTAATATTTTTTTAGAATCAACATACTTATTTAATTATTATTGACTTGCAACGTTGAAATTAGTTATCTCAAAACAAGCTTTGATGTGGATAGTCAAGTCTGATTTTGACTCACTCATAGGTACGTAGATCTACTAGATAGGTTTCTGAAGACGCAATTATCAAAGGTAAGAACGTAAGACTTTAAAAATTCATCATTAACTCGTATTTAAAGGTGACCCGAATCTCATTTTAGATATTAACTACATATATTTTCACTTTTCTCAGATTTTTTGAAAATAACATTCTCAGTACTCGCCCTGAATAATTTACGATTACTTACAGATGATTTAACACCCAGATTTTCACGAGTCATTAAACCACCGAAACAAAAACAACCGATTTTGTCCATTAAAAACTTAACTACTTTTCGGATGAATGATAAAATAAATATACCTTCACTTCATTTTGAATATCCGCTCAAAGATGTCTCTAAATAATATTATTTGAAAGTTTTAATGTTTATAAATATTGTAGATAGACTGAAAAAAAAAATTGAAATTAAATATCAACAAAACAAAAGTAATGATCATCGGCAATAAGAAAATACCAGATGCACAAACAATAATTATCGATGAGGAAACAATCAAAGAAACAACTGATTCTAGAATCAGAGAATAATATTCTATTCCCTAGGGAATAATAATAGATCATAAATTAAACTATTCATTAAACACAAATTGTGTAACAAAAAAATATCAAAACGAATTTCGCTCTTGGAATGAATCAGAAGATATATTAAAACAGAATCGTGTAAAAATATTTATGTATATAAAGCAATAATAGACCCCACATCAACTCCTGGAGCAGTATACTATTTCTGGTTAATGAAGAAGAATTGAAAAAAATTAACGATGCTCCAAAATAAAGCGTTTTTACTATTCATTTTCCATATATAACTTTTTGATATTTTTATAATCTATACTTAGATTTTTGAATTTAATTTTGTTAGTATACATTTGTTATCCTGATGAAGGGACCATGGGCTCTGAAACATATTAATTTATTTCGATAAAAAAGTGTGTAAACAAAGTTTATTTCTATAAATTATCATTAAGAATTATACTAAAAAAACTGAAACACAAGAATCAAAGTGATGCTAGAAAGCTTACAGATTTATATTTAGATACGTAATTAAATTTAATTTACTTCTATTTTTATATAAAATTATTAATGAACGGAACAATACCTTTAAATTATTGAGAAAAAAAAACACCATGAACATGATCACTGTACGAGAAGAAAAGATGAAATAAGATTACCATTCCGAAAGAAAAAAAACATCGCAAATTCTATCATGTACAGTGGATTGACATTATATATGACACTACCAGGGGATATTAGGGATGAAAAAAATACGCGATACTTTTTAATAAAAAATTAATATACTTATATACATCTAATGCAAAAATGTATATATTGGGAAATATAAAAATTATTGTATTACCAAATTTAAGAATAAAAAAAGATATTGCTTTTAAATTCTAGGTGAAATTTTGGGAATTAACAAAACCACACAGCAATATATAAATAGATGGCTGGATTACATTGGGTAGTAACCCAGAAACGCCATATAAATTCGTGCTTGACCCACTTCACCAAACTTTTAAAAAAGGTCGCTGAGAGAAGCATTATAAAGTCAGACTTACGTGGGAACAGGAAAAATATTTATATAATTTTTATCATTTACATGTACATTTTACATTATTTTTACCAGGTTTTAATTCTAAAACCTGGTAAAAATGCCCTGAATGTACCCTGAATGCTATTATGGCCATGAAACGCTACTCTTGCTTCATGGCCATAATAGCGTTCAGGGTACCCTTTACCTTATTTCCCGCAGTCACTCTTTTCGCGATATCCTTTTTCACCTTGCCGTTCCTAGTAAATATATGTACCTACTTCCCAAATTCACAAACTCATTAATTTGTTCAAAGCATTTTTTTTTAGAGATGGCTTACATAAAATAAAACTAGGTGATGTGATGATAATTTTACATGCCGGCTCCTAAAGAATAAGTATTTACTTATTTATAGCCGACACCTATGAAATAGTAATAACGGATTTTATCAAAATATTTAAAAAAAAAATTATATTGCCGGCAGTTAAATTTAATCCTTGCCGATTGTGCTGGGCGGAGCATGAAATGGTTGGCGTCTTTGCTAAGCCCTAGTATATATATATATATATATATATATATTTATAGTGTATTTTTGTCGGTTCACGGAAAGGCGGCGGTAGCAACAGGCGTTGAGCGGCCGGTTCGGGTTTGCTGGCCCGGGGATCAAGCCTTGATTTGTTTTTTTAGCCGTGAATTCGAACGAAATTACGGACGTTACATGAAGTTATGGACTTACAGACAGACAGACAGACAGATAGACAGATGGACGGACAGACAGCGAAATCATTGTTTGATTAGATTGGATGCTGTCGAAATGCGGTCGCTTAGGCGCATATGGCTAATCTGTGTTCGAAAGAGTGAGGAATGAACGAGCTGGAAGTGAATTTAATGCTGACTGTAGCGTAATTGATAAAATATATAAAGGTCGCTGAGAGGTTTGGTCACGTGGAACGTATGAACTAGGAGAAGATGGTAAAGAAAATATACGAGTCGAGTATTGATGGCTGCAGGAACAGAGGACATCCGCGAAAGACTTGGCAATTAATTGTTACATTTTGTGTTAAGTGAGAAATATATGTTTGTGACAGCAATGATTACTACAGTTAATACTCTAAAATATAATTATAATCCGTCGGTTTTTTTTATTGGTTGGCTATAACCCGTTAAAAGTGACAAGTACCTACTTTTAGTATGTACTTCGGCCACCAGTTAAGGCTGTGAGAACAACGCTATCTAGAATAGAACAATAGCGTTTTGAAAACGTTTGTGATAGACATCATAAATTAAGGAAAAATGTTTTTTGGCCCCATTATTATATTATACCTCATTATTATTTGACACATATGGTAGCTTAAGTGATGAACATTGCTACGTAGAAAATTATAATTGTTTTGTGCCTCATTTTATATACCTCATTATTATTTGTAGCGTTAGTGTCGGACACTGTTATATAGAGAATTATAGACTAACGATGATGGACCAATGACATACTTTATGCGATATAGTAATGGATTTTTTAATGGATAAACATTAAAAAAATCTTAATATTTACAATAAATTAATTTAGTTTATTTTATTAAAAAATAATAAAGTTAATATATTCATTTTATTTCATAAGAATTTTGAAAACGGAACAAGATCAGGTTAGAATGTTATGGACGGACATTTGAAATTATTATTATTGGCAATAAGGTAGCCACTTCATGATATATGTAGAAAGGTAGATAATAACTGAAACTGATTTAATATAATATATTAACATGTTGTCGACAAACTGTATTATTAGACGCTACTCTGTGTCCAGATCATCATTTACTGACAACACTTTACTCAGCCGGCATCATTGATTGGAATCCCAATTATAATAATTTCGTCGTCTATTCGTCTGTCCGTCCGTCCGTCTGTCTGTCTGTCCCCCCCCCCCGTAACTTCGTGTATCGTTCGTAATTTCTTAATAGTATTTTTTCTTTTATTTCTTTTTTCTTTACGTTAAAAATTGTAGGTATGTACTTTTATCGGTATTTATAAACGTATTTTTTTTTCATTTTTTTACCTAAAATTTTTATTTTATTTTTCGACGTAATTTTTTTCATTTTTTTCTCTTCTTTTCTTTCTTTATAGTATTTTTTTCTATTCCTTTTTACATAAATAAACAAATACTTATTCCTTGGAAACCGATATGTTAAAATACCGTTATTTTTGATTGACACTAGCTAGTATTTTTATCAAATTCAACAGATTATAAATCTTAAATATTTTTCTTAAAAAATATCCCTTGCATTTTTCGTTCGACAGAAAGGAACACCCCTCGAACATTCGATTCGGAAGAAGACACAATAAAAATTGAAATTCTTTAAGAAGAAAAATTCACTTTTTGCGAAGTGTTTGAAATCAATCGCAGATGAAAATGAAATTGCACGAAGCAAAAGGATAAGGTTTTTTATACACAATGTAATTTCCCGGTAGTAAATAGGATACCCACGTCCGCAGGATTCCATTGGAAATACGGAATTACTTATCTCTGCTTGCGTTCCAAAGGAGGTGCTTCGAACTCAGCAGGTACCTATGTTGTGACATTGCAGCAGTCCTATGTTCGCTTAGTAAACATAATATATTTATTTATGTAACGCCCTTATGGGCTTTTACAAATATACATAATAAAATTAAAAAAAAATAACATAAGACAGTTAAAATAATAATACAGTTAAAAGTTACAATAATAATACAGAAAAACATTAGACAGATAAAATAATAATACAGTTAAAGGTACAAATAATAAAAGTCAAAGGTAAAATAATAATACAGAAAAATTTATTGTCCATTTCCATTTCGTTGAGATGTAAACAATTGTATCAGCTTTGTCCTATACACAGTTATACTATTAGCGAAAATGTCAGCCGCCTCTGCATGTTCATTCCCCAATGAGTGTAATCAGGGAATTAAGAGCTTGCTAATGTATTAGTATTCGTTGAACAATAAATTTAAATTCATAGTCACGCAAATATTGTTGTACGAGAATGTTGATGCAAATACATTTCTGTTTGCCCGATGCAAATTGATTAATGGAAATATAAGAAATAATAAGATGACCTAATGTTTATCTTTAATGAAATTTAAAAGAAATTAAATTTTAATAAATATTAAGTTCTGCGTAAAGCATTATTTTAAATATAAGGGCTGTTTCGTCTTACAAGACTACTTTTTTTTTATAACCACCATTATTTATTTTAAATTTCAGTTAAAATAATCAAGTACTTTTTTTAAAATTAAATTTGTTTAAAATAAAACACAAATCACTTTGTTTTCACCACTTTGTTTATTGTGTGTTTACTACATAATAATCCTGAAGGAGAGAACATTGTTCTCGAAATATGTAGATTGTTTAATCTAATAAAGTGGTGAAAACAAAGTGATTTGTGTTTTATTTTAATAATTATGTCACCACAAAGTTCAAGCCTTCATACAGAAGAAGAAAAAATATTCTTCGAACAGTTAAATTTGTTTAGTTAGTTATTCGATTCCCACGTATTTACTTTTGGTTTTGGTTATTTTCTATACATCCGATTTTAATTTTCAGTACACGTTTTATCTTTATGAAGTGACAACCGACCGTGGAACATGTTGATAATTAAATAAATGGTTTTATATAATATATAAATAGTATTCTCTTTTTATTAAATCATTGAATCGTAAAACACTGATAATATTTTTATTCACTGTAATACTCAATGAATATATAAGGCCCTTATAAAAGTTGCATTTCCAAATCGACCCATATTAAGTCCATAAAGTGCGACAAAAAGCTGCGACGACCATATGGTCATACGAGACATCTGCTCCCGAATCGTTTGGACGCTTAAAAAATTCATTGTTCCACGTCCATGAATGCAGCATGCGGAATGCAGCTCTGCAGCTCGCATTATGCACTCCAACAAAACCAGGCGAAGTTGGGGTTGTTCAGTTTCCTTAAATGCACCGTCTGTCATGGAGCATCTAAGTCAAAGGATAGATGGATTATCAAGGCCAAAGCGTGTTCCATTTCATCAAAATATTTAATTAAATAAATTTAACATTAATTTTAAACTTAAATATAGGTATCTACGTCTATTTTTTGCTTCGTAAAATATTTTTATCTAAAAAAAATTGTATAATGTATTAAGATTTTTTCTCTTTCTAAACAAATATTTCCATTATCTGATGATTTAAACAGACGCTGTACTTTTAGTCAAAAAATACATTAATATTGATTATAATAATAAGTTTCATATTTTTTTTGTATAAAACCATTATTTCTGAATGATTCACATATTTTGGGGCCAATGATCCCTTCATCTGGATATTACGTAGGTACATCTACACACTTAAATTGGAAATAAACGTAAAATTAACAAAAACAAAAAATTAATATAAGGGAGTTGAATAATCAATTACAAACTAAGGTAAAAAAATATTAATAAGGTAACTATTAACAAAACGGATTTAGTTAATTATAATTTTTTCAAAAAAATATTATAATAATTTTCCATAAAAGTAATATAATAATTATTTGAAAAAATTGTACCGTAGTTATTATCACGGAATATTTTTTTATATTATAAATAATTATATTTTTTAACATAATTTGCACTTTTGAGATTACAAAAAAAATAAGAATCACTATCTTGATAAACAAACAAAATTATAGGTTTTCCATTTTTCTTATCTAAAAGGGTATCGTCACTATTTATTTTAAATAAATTTTTTGTTTAAATTTGTTTTAATTTAACATGAATGAATTAAATTAACATCCAAAAAATTGAGATTGTTAATGCATTGGATAACAGAGATCATTGCAAACTAATTATACTAATATTAGGTCCTTACATATGAAATTGGCGTTTAGTATGGGAGGAACATAAAGCCGATTTTTTTTATTATAATATATTTATTTAATCAAAGTATGTACCATTGCTATCTATGCATTTTTGCCATCTCATAGGTAGTTCATCGATCCCTTTACTAAAAAAACCATTCGGACGGGAATCCATAAAATATTTTAAGGCAGTTTGGACTGCTCCATCGGAGTTGAATTTTTTCCTTTGCAAGAAGTTATCCAAATTTCGAAAAAAATGGTAATCTGTTGGGGCAAGGTCCGGAGAGTACGGTGGATGTCTTAGACATTCCAATTGAAGCTCCTCTAATTTGGTAGCCGTCTGTTGTGCAGTGTGTGGTCTAGCGTTATCATGAAGCAGCAGTGGCCTAGAGCGATAACCAGCCTCGGTTGTTTAGCAGCTAGCTTTTCCATCATGGTTTGCAGTTGCTGACAATAGACATCTGCCGTAATCGTCTGGCCAGATTTAAGAAAGCTGTAGTGAACGACACCAGCACTAGTCCACCAAACGCTCACAAGTAACTTTTTTGGAGTCAATTTCGCTTGGGGCATGGTTTGGCTGGTTCGGCAGGGTTCAGCCATTGCGATGAGCGCTTCCGATTATCGTACAGGATCCACTTTTCATCACAGGTAATGATTCGATTTAAAGTCCCTTCATTATTGTGCCGGTTGAGTAATGCAACGCAGCAGTCAACGCGCGTTTGTTGATTTGCTTCACTGAATTCGTGAGGTACCCACCTTTCAAGCTTTTTCACCTTACCAATTTGCTTCAAGTGGATTAAAACAGTTTTATCACTAACACCGCAGCCTGCAGCTAACTCGGATGTGGTTTGCGATGGATCCGCTTCCACAATAGCCTTCAATTCTTCATTATCAACTTTGGTCTCCGGCCGTCCACGGGGCTTGTTCTGCAGGTCGAAATTTCCAGAACGAAAACGTTGGAACCAAAAACGCACTGTGTTTTCTTTTGCGGCACCGTCGCCATATACGTCATTAATCCTTCGAGCCGTTTCTGCAGCACTGGTGCCACGGTGGAACTCGTACTCGTAAATAACGCGATATTTCAAGTTTTTCATTTTGTAAACTGAGTGACACAAAGAAAAAAACAATTGAGGAAAAAACAAATAAATTATAATTTTCAAATAATGAGTAAATAGCTGTATAAATTTGGATTTGGAATTCCTAACCGAAGAGAAGATATTTGAGATCAAATTTGCTAGTACGGCAAAATGCCAATTTCATATGTAAGGACCTAATATGTTAATAATAATTATACTAATATGATAATAATAATTATACTAATATGTTAATAATAATTATACTTTTTAAATAGCAGTCAAATTGGTAAATCTATAAATCAAAAGCGACAGTGATATGTGAAGTATTGCGTAAAAGTGAGCAAGAGTTAGATCATTAAAATGCATTAACATTACAATTATATATTATATTGGTTTTTAAAGTCTTCATGTTCAATATCAAAATCAGCATGATATTAAATTTAATTTCATGCTGATTAGAATACCTTGCATTCATGAAATTCAAAGTAACTTTTTATTGTCAAACGAATACCGAGAAACGAAATGGCTGTTGTGGTCTCAGCCCCCGGTTTAACAATACCCTTAACCTTTCCTTAAAGGGAAGCCCCTGTCAGCTAACACAACCTGCGCTGCCGTGCCGGGATGTGGAAGAATTCTGGTCAGCAGGAGTCGAACATTGTATCGTTACGCATTGACAACATTTCGCTACCTTCAAGGCTGTGATGACTCCTCGAATTGTTACACTCTCCTTTTTGTATGGGTTGGTTTTATACATGCGAACATGCTCTTTCGTCTTATTATTTTGGAGGACTGGAGGTAGTTAAAATCTCGAAGTTCTATTTTGTGGAAATTAATATTTTCTAGAAACATGGAGAGTATTGATATTGAAAGACATCTACTTTATTTTTAAATTACATGGAAATTATTTAACATTTATTGTTAACGAATAATGTTTTTTTTACAGATATTAAGACAGTTTAATATATAAAATAATATCTTCTTCAAATGTAGCAAATTTATTTTGTGGTTACATAATTATAATTGATATAAATTAATTTTGTTTAAACCACTTATTTATTGAAAAAAATCAACATGTTTCGAAGCCAATGGCTTCTTCGTCAGGAAAACAAAAAAAAAAAATTATTTACTTACATTATTTTTGTTTTCCTGACGAAGAAGCCATTGGCTTCGAAACATGTTGATTTTTTTCCAATAAATAAGTGGTTTTAACAAAGTTAATTTATATCAATTATAAAATAATATGTTGAAAGCTCCCAATTATGAGACGAAGTTGTAAATAGTATTTTTTTTATTTATTAAAACGCCTTTCATGGCTTTTACAAGTGTACATTGAACAAGGGTACATTAAATGAATGAAGACTTCACATAAAAACAAAGTTTTACATAGTGAATGCCCAAGAAATACAAAAAAAAATAAAAAACGAAATGTAATAAACCATAAAGCATGCTAAAAAAAGCATAATACAATAAAAAACACACAAAATTTTATTTTAAAATTACATGAATTATTATTATTAAATTGGATTAAAAATATAAACTTTGTTATCTCTACGTGACTTTAATAATAATTTTATATTTACTACTCATGTTTTGAGAGTGTCAGCAATTTTCATTGACGGGTGAAGTATTTAAATACTATTACCTGTAGATGACACATTCTGATACTCACGAAACTTGAGTAGTAAATTATAAAATTATAATTAAACTCGCGTAGAGGCAACATATGAGGTCAAAAGGGATACGAACCAAATACGGTGGGTAAAAGACTGGAGGACCGCAGCGGGAGACAGGAGGAGCTGGAGGCGAGGACTTATGGAGGCGAAGGCTCGATACGAGCTGAAGAAGAAGAAGAAGAGACAACATCGTTTATGTTTTTCACCCAATTTAATTGACTATAAACAATAATAATATATTTCAAATATTTTACAAGCGATATGTATCTACAATAACTTATATCTTGAAATTACTAAGGGATGATAAGGACAAAACTCTTACAAACAATAATATTAATAAGAAGTATAATATTTTTTTAAATGTATTGGAAAAATGTTAAGAGATATATTATATAAAATCACAAAATATCAATGAATATTATGTCTCACAGAGACGAAACTGTATTTTTATGGGAAAGTAGGTGTATAAGTCTTTGTAGATATCGTACGGCTAGCTTAAGTGATCACTTTACACAATGTAACGACATCTTTACTCGTAATAGTAAGAGACATCTATAATATAAATTGATTGATTAATGATGCCCCTGTGACAAAAATCAAGTACTGTTCTGTAAAATTTGGACATACTCAAAATATTCTCACAAAATATATTTATTACATATACTCTGGATGGCTATTAAGATTAATTACCTATTAATAATTAACCAAAAAATAACAACTAAAAAATTATAATATTTATCTCCATAAATAAATATATGCAAAATTTGTATTTATGTAACTAAGCCTTATGCACGTACCGTCATAGAGCTAAATCTAAATTATGAACACCACCTAAAAATAAATTAAAATTCTACATAAATACATTTAAAATATGATGAATTAATTTAAAGGACATGAGTTGATAAGAAATATATGCAAAATTTGTATGTACGTAATTAAGCCTTATGCACGTACCGTAATAGAGCTAAATCTAAATTATAAACACTACCTAAAAATTAATTAAAATTCTACATAAATACATTTAAAATAAATATGATGTATTAATTTAAAGGACATGCGTTGATAATAAATATATGCAAAATTTGTATGTATGTAATTAAGCCTTATGCACGTACCGTCATAGAGCTAAATCTAAATTATAAACACTACCTAAAAATTAATTAAAACTCTACATAAATATATTTAAAATATGATGAATTAATTTAAAGGACATGCGTTGATAATGGTATAGATAAAAACATTTAATTACTAATTGACAGTTTACATTTGATAATGTGGAAAACACAATGATACTATAATGAAATTTTAAGTATTCTAATTTGAACTTGCATCATCTAATTCGGTTCATTACGGTTTAAGTATTAATTCAGGCATGGTTTGGTATTGTCACCCCTGCACGAATTCTATGCATAATTGAAAATAGTTTAATATTGAATTCATCAGTCACTATTATTTTATCGCAATATTACACGGTGCATGAACATTATTAACATAAAATTTCCATCAGTTTCATATGACAAAAGCTTAATCAAGTTTTTGATGACCAATAAACAAAAATATTTTTGTGATTTTCGTACTGCTGCATAAAATATTAATTCAAATTCAAATGCTCTTAAAATAGTCGCGATGACGTTCATTTACAGATTACGTCCGTCGACAATACGCTGCGCAGTTTTGCAGAGCAATCGTGTCATTTGATATTCTACAACGTTTCAATCGAAACATGTTTTGAAAAGTGTCATCATTTTTTTTCGAAATAATATTCAGTGTTCAAATTTAACAGCATCAACACAATTCGCGATCAATGCAGGGTAGTTCATTATGAATTTTTAATTCATTAAATATTATTGAAAATGATTTTTTATGTATAAGGAAAATACGCGTAATGTATCTTATCTAGTTTGAGATCGTTTATAAAAAAAACTAACCCATTAAAACCAAGTTTTTATTATACTCCCTTCACGTGTCGGGGTCATTACTTATTTGTATTGATTCCGATTTGAAAAAATCGTTAAAATTTCGTGAAATCCAAAATTATGCTATAATTATTAAATTTCTTTAAACAAAAATTTGTTAGAAAATTTGTGTGTCACAAGTCTATCTGCAAAGTTTCAGCTTGATTGGGTTACGGGAAAAGGGTTAAAAATCGATCCAAAGTTCTTCCGGTAGACAACGAACCGCAGACGCTACGATTTAAAAGAACTGGAGTAAAAAAAATATTATATATTTTTTAATATTTTAAAATAAGAATTAGTTTACCATTAGATAAAGGTGTATTATATTTTTCTATACCCATTTCAACTTTTTGTAGTTTAAACGTCATCAGTGACGTCATCTTGATTTTCTAGAATCTTGCGTGACTGGACGCAGTTTATAAAATTGTGTAACAAATATTGCGTTTAAAAAATACTTTTATTTTTAAAAATTTTCTACTTTATCACACGGTATTATAGTATATTTCAAAATTATGTTGTTTTCAATCATTTCAGAGATTTTCAATAGTAAACATCACCTATCACGATTGATGTCACTGGGACGATAGGTACAGTAGCTTATCGTATAACCATACTTAATATATAATAATAACATCGTCAATCGTTTGATTACAGCAATACACATCACTCTCACATACATAGGACTTGATATTATTCTAAGAATCTCAAACGAGATTAGTCTCGTTACTGTGTACTTAAAAATTATCAACAAATTCAACTGAAACGCTTTGCACCATTTCCGATAAACGTTGAAAATTGTAGCCAAAAAATACAAAAAATCGGACATAACTGATTAAATTGATTAAAAATATTATTAATCCGATTTTTGAATGACTAAAATAATGTTATTTAAACTCAAAAAATAGATATAAATTTTCCCTCTTTTAAGTTAATTTTTCTAAACAGATACATTTCTAAACGATATTTTATTAAAATCGGACATTATTTTTGGAATAACCTATAATATTTTTAACTGTAAATAGTTGCGGATATTTTATACAAACCATATGTATTTCCGAGAAACGATTCTCCGCAACTATTTACAGTTTAACATGTCCAACGAGATAACAACCTTAACTCTTTAATAACGTATAATATTGATATAAAACGACGAAAATATATAACTTAAACAAACACACAAATCTGTTTTCTAATCTGGTCAAATCCAGGATTTTCCATTTGACAATAATTAGAGAATTAATTAAATAACTAGTCATTAAATCTCGTCTTAAGATGGGTTCAAAAAAATCTGTAAAAATATATATTTTTTAAATGATTACCTATACGTACATTGTAGGTATGAAGGCAAAACAATAATCCGATTTTAAATTTTTTTTAAAGTAGGAATGGAATTGTTTAATTAAATAATAATAAAATTTATAATATATAAAGCCATGTGATGAATGCTAAATAATGCAGGAAACACTTCAATTTATTTTAAGTAAAAAATAAAATTAAGAATTAATATTATCGGAACTGCCCTGGATCGGAACTGACTGACAATAAAAATGCAGACCACTGCATTGTCCGTATGCAAATTTCTTTTATGTTAAATTTATAGTGCTGAGAAGAGCAGCGATCTGGTTAAACAAATTTGTATTTATTTATTTGTTTAAATGTAAATGTTAAAGCTAAATTCAACAAGATCCCTATTTCACCTGCATCATGGTAGACATGTTTACCATTTAAATAAAATGCGATTAAAAAAGTGAAAAAATACATTAATGCAATAGGAACAAATATTTGATTCACTTCTAAAAAATAACTAAATACTGTCTGAGTATAACACCTTGTGTTGTATTATTATTTCTCTCACTATTCTATTTAAGTTATACCTGCCTTTTGTTACATGTAACTTACTTAATATTTTTTTCTTGTATCTAATTTACCTCTCAGATATCTTATATATAAAATCTCAATGTATTTCTGCGTATTGCAACGAGGAAAAATCACTTGGAATGTTGGAGTGTTGGCATCCTATAATATGTGGATACGTGACTTTTTTCTGATTTAATAAATTAAATAAAAATTGAAATCTCGTAAAATCGAAACCTTATTATTTTTATGCGAGTATTTTGTATGTAATTACCATTTCACAATGATCGTTTTTTAAAGTTAAAAATATTGAAAGATTTTTTATTGACGTTTCAATAGAATATAATTTGGTGTTTTCTTTCGTGTTATTAAATTCATTCGGTAAAAAATTCAGTTCGAGAAATTCGGAATTGTTCTAGAATGGATTTTCAATATTAGTAATGTGACATGCCTTAATAAGAATGATTTAAAATAAGAATATATAAATAAGAATATATTTTTTTATTTAGCAAATTTTAGTAGGTATGTATGAAAAGCTAGACCCACAAAATATATTTCTTGATACATCACTATATCTATATATATATTACAACTCTTAAAGCTCTTTTGAATGCTTAAAAAACAGTAACAGAACAAAAAACTTGTATACAAAAATCAAAAATCTTCGTGCTATCCTAGATTATAACATTTTATTATTTATTCGGGATTGTATGTCAAAACCGAAGTGTAAAAAATCTAGACCTTTTCATTTTAAATACATTACTAAACTATATTTTTCATCCCATTAAGTCAACAGTATTCAATGAATAATGCGCTAGTCTTAGGAATAAAACCCTGTTTCCTTATAAGGGTAGTGAGTGGGACTCCAGTCAGTGGTCAAGTCCTAAAACAGAGGCACAGGATCCCTTTATTTGGAATCAAAGGGAACAACTTTTATTCTCGTTTCGAAATGAATTGCATTTCAAAGAACTTATCATTAGAATGGTGGCAGATTTATTCATCCAGACATATTTTAAAGCGAACTTTTTTCATGCGCGAATTCGTTTGACACCGTTCAATACATATTTTCATTAAAAAATATTGATTATTTTATTTTTACAAATCTACGTCTTTTATATTAGTAATTCCACCAAAATGCTTCAGAAAAACCTTTCCACCATCAGGGTGTTGTATAACTGTCAAAATATCAGTATAAAATGCCCTTTTTTTCTAAATTATTTGAAAAAATATTTTTAAATATTATTACTGAAGTTCTTGATTACTCACAATTATTGTTTTTTTTTAGAATTGGGCCAGTAGTTAAATTTAATTGATTATTAAAAATATTTTGCTTTACATTTTACATGCTTTACTAATTTCTAATGATTCTAAATTATTAAATTTCAGACCAAAGCTATTTATGTTTAAAATAGAATGTCCTAAATTTTTATCAAACCGTCATCATTTTCTAATAAATGATTTGCGAATTCAGAAAAACCACGATTATTCAGACATCTTAAATGTTCTTTAACTCTTACATTGAAATTTTGACCGGTTTTTCCAATATAAAACGCTGTACGCTAATCTTTACAGTTTATAACACCTGAATTGTTAATTATATTATCTTTACCTTTTGCATTTACGAGTAATTTCCCTATATTATTATTTGTATCAAATGCAGATCTAATATTTTTTGGTAGATATTTTGAAATTTGATTGGAAAAAAAAAAATTCATTATATTATATATACATATTTATATTATGTATTTTATATGACCAAGTAGAAGATGTAGTTCGCAAATGGCAACAGGTTGGATATATTTGATGAAAATATCGATCAGATCGTCATCTAGTTCACTGGAGCAATACAATGGTATAAAAACTATTGTAAGAAATACTATCATAAAGTAGTGAAGTAGAATAAATTTTACCACTTGAGAAAACAAGTTTCAGGAATCAAAGATTTGCGAGGAAAAAAACGCGCTTACTTATATAGCCCACATCGCCGTTAGAGGGCTGTGCAAAGAAACTATTCTTGTCAATACTGCCTTAATAATAATTAGATTTTCTTTTTTTTTCAGAATGCTCTGCTATTGGCTGCTCCTGTGTCTGGCCCTGCGGCCCGGGGCGGCGCACCCCCTCGGCCCGGAGGAGGGCGGCTCCGGAGGGTGGCGCTGCCCGCAGTTTGAGGAGCACCCCGCCGTCGAGTGCTCGTGCGACCTGCCGCACACCTTGAGGTGCACTGGCGACAGGTCGGCCATGCAGGTACTTTTTGACAGCGCAAATTCGTAGTTTATAATTGCCCGTTATATTTGACGCTAAACCAGGCTGATTGGAACGATTGTCGAGGTTAAAATGCTACCAAGATTTTTCATTCGAAGAGCAAGAGGTGACCTCATCGAGACATTCAAGATTCTATCGGGCTACTACAATATTCCTAATATGACAGATATGTTTGCATTAAACACTAATGTGGGCCTTCGAGGACATCACCTGAAGTTGAACAAGTCTCGGTTTTTGTGTGACCCAAGAAAGCATGCATTAAGCATAGTCAATATGTGGAACAGTTTGCCTGAGGGCGTTGTGTCTGCAGCCAGTGTCAATAATTTTAAGAATAGGATGGATATTTAAATAAGAGACAGTGATATTGGTCTATCAGCTTAAGCTACCTGCCCATTATCAATAATAATAATAATAATAATAATAATAATAATAATAATAATAATAATAATAATAATAATAATAATTAATATTAATAATAATAATAATAAAAATAATAATAATAATAATAAATAAAACTAAATGTAATTATTTATGCTTAACTAAAGTATATGTATATCCATTTAATTATTAAAAAAAACTCGTAGTAGGAGTATAAGTATTGCTCAATATTAGCCTAGATTTACATATGTCCAATTAATTATTTTATAAATTTTTAATGACAGACTGATAATACTATAATATTATTTGTGTATTATTAATAGCAATAATAAAAACATTGACGTGTATCGATATATTCTTGAAATGCCATGACTAAAAATTTACACTTAAAAATCACTTAAGCCAATAATAGGTCATAAGCCCTGTGGCTTAGCAATAAATACTTCCATACGTGTTTCCCATATGAAAAGCTTAATTTTTCGGTATTTAATAGCCTCACACCCATCAAAAATTACGGAATATGAATTAAGTATTATTTATTTATGTCTACATGATAAAAAGCCTAACAAATGTTGAACATAGAAGTCTTGAATTAATGGTTTGTGTCTTTGCTAAGCCCTGCTCTTACAATGTGTAGTATATATAGTAAATTTTTGACGAGCCATGGAAAAGCGGTGGTGACTATATCGATTAGATGCCGTTCGCGTGTCCGAGGTTTGAGTCTTTCTCCAGCCGTGTACTTTCGTTTTCAAGCCGTGAATTCCAAAATGTTATCGAGTTACGGGACAGACGCAAATTATTATGTTTGGAAGATGATGATAGTATTGTTGCAGAATATTAATTAACTTAGTAAAAACCACTACCAGATTTAAGACCTACCGGTTTCGGGACGTACCCGTCTTTTCGTCAGGACCAACACTACATTACTATATTCACAACATTATATACCAAAATCATATTATTTTTTTAACTTTATTTTATTTATTTATTAGACACTAACAGGATAATAGGTACATGATACTCAGATAATAAACATTATAGTGAAGACTATGCCCATTATCCCAATTACATGTGTCTTCGGCACGCTCTAGTAACATGTATTTTTGCAATTAATTATATTTTACATGTACATTAATGTATATTATATATTTTGTGTTTGAGTGTAGTGCGATTTAATGAATGATTGATTTAATGGATCTATAGGTTCATGTCATCGTTTAGAAAATGGATGTTGTGTATGAGTGAGTTTTTGAACGAAGATAAGGTGTCTGCAAGAATATCAGCATCAATGTTAGGGTCAGCACAATACAAATTATAGTATTGTTAAACTTTCACCAATATTTATCACATGCGTGTTAATCTTGTCAGAGACAAGCACCAAATCAATTTTCCATACAGCCCTTTGTTTAATTTAGCTTTCACAATAGATTTGTAACACCCACTTTAGACCTCGCCCCCTATCACACTCTCCCGTTAGATTCATGATTGCCTTGTAGGCTAGTTAGTGCATGCTTGTCTCTGACAAGATTAACACGCATGTGATAAATATTGATGAAAGTTTAACAGTACTATGGTTGTGGTGTACAGTGTTGTGAACATAGTAGTGTAGTGTTGGTCCTGACGAAGAGACGGGTATGTTTCGAAACCGGTAGACATTAAATCTGGTAGTGGTTTTTACTAAATTAACTAACATTCTGTTACAATGTCCAACCACAAAGTAAATGCTTTAAATTTTAGTAATATAGTATTGTTGTTCCAGATAATCGGGCGCACCCTCCGCTCGCTGCCCACGCACAGGGCCGTGTCCCTGCTGGACTGCACGGTGCAGAACGTGTCGGCGCTCAGCGGGCCGCTGCTGGAGGGCGTGGCGCTGCACGGCCTGGTGGTCTCCTCCGGGGAGATCAGGGACGTGCACAGCGCGGCCTTCGGGGGGCTGGCGGCTCCGCTGCAGGCGCTCGGTGAGCTCAACAGGCCTTAACCCAAAAGGGAGGCTTCTTTTTCCTATACCCTCAAATGCCTGGTTGCTCCTTATCTGGATAATCCTGTGTATCCTTTGTGTTTTTATACTATTGAAGTGTTAATACAGTTGCCGGCAAACTTCATGAAATTCTTTGGCTAAGTGGGGGAATGCGCAGAAGACGAAATTTGGGTCTCGTTGGTGGAAAGGTAGATGCGCAAACGTCCCCCCACTACGCCGCAGAATTTCAAGATGTTTGCCGGCTACTGTAATAATAATAATGTGTTTATTCCAGCGTAACCAAGTTATTTGTTCAAGACCTGGTCCGCCAAATATATTGCAAATTACATATGTGTTATATTGAAGCACGTGAAGAGTAAATATAAAAAGGAGAAAAAGGAAGAAAAAGGGAAATAATTAAAATAATAACGAAAAAGAAGAAAAGTAAAAAGAACAGCTATTAAATACTATTAAATAAAATATACCATAAAAATTCGATAGCGAATACGCATACACATATATTTCAATTTCAAAGTTCTTTAATCAATAATTATTATCAGTAAAAATTCTAAAATAATAGTAATGGTATGGAGTGCTTCATGTCTTGCTACACTCCCGCTCGTTACGGTTATGGAATCGAATATCTATTCTGTATCCGATGCCACTCTTTAATTAAATAAAGCGGATATTTTATACGAACCGTATATTTTACAGAAAAGCAAATCTCGACATTTTGCTGAAGTTTTATTCAGCTTCATCAGGAGAGCGTCCTATCGCAACTATTAAACAATCTTCAACCTCGATATAGGATTATCGTAGTGATGTGGCTTTATCAATATTACTATAAAACTATAATATATCTTCTATGTGTAGTTTTCAAGAATATTTTTTCGTCTTTATTGCAGGGTCCATCATCAGTGCTCATGATGGACCCTTCAATGAGATCTGAAATGTTGGATAGAAAGGTCAGATATACATGGCAGAATATCCCATAAAACTACACACAGAAGAATCTGAACGGCCGTGAAAACCTGAGAACATTTTGAACTATAATATATACTAGTTTTATTATTGTTTAAATATACAACTAAAATAAAAATATATAATTTATTTATCTACAACAAAATGACTGTGGTATCATAAGTTATATTAATAAAAATAATATACTTTGTATAAAATCAATATTTCTTGATTTATCAATATATTTCGGGGCCTTTTAAATACATTGTATAGTATTCATTGTATCCTAATGAAGGGACCATTGGCCACAAAATTCATGGTTCATTCGATAAATAGATAATATTAATAAATATACAATAAATAAATAAATATTTCTCACATAAATGTGTACATTTATCTGGTCATGTAAATTTCGGACATTCGTATTACTGTTGCAATATATACTGATATATGATAACATATTGATATAATTTTCTTTCGAAAATACAAGGAATTCAAAATCTAAACGGCTACTAAATTGATAAAAAGAGAGCAACGTGTTTGAAAACAATTTTGCAGCAAACCCGACAGTTGAAAACTGATTATTAAAACAAATTTATGGAGCACATTATCAAAAATCATATGAATGCTAATAATCTCAGCTACAAACCAGTTATGATTGCGTCAATCTAAATTTTATCAATCGGATGATGGCAGTTTGGATACTGAATATATATATTTGGATACTGAATATATATATATTCGAATGATCGTTAGGGAGTAACAAAAAAGTATGATCGAAAATAACATAATAAAATTCAAACAATATAACGATCGTGGGATGCTTTTTGTCAGTTTCTAAAGATGTTTTCGCGGAAAAAGTGACGTCTTCCAACATCTCCTTTAATAGTGTTCGCGGAAGAAAAGAATCTGCGAGGCAGAAAATTAAATAGGAAAATGGATTGACATGTGAAAATGAAAGAGGCTAGATATTGACGTTTATAGTCTATTCAAGCAAACTGTGACAATTCAAAAACTTTTCTATTCCCCGAAATTAATATAATTTAATATATAAAAGGACGTTGGAATCAACAATGTTTTTTTTCTATTGAAGATCTATAAAATAAAAATAAATCTTTATCGTATCATTTCAAAGTAAAAATTTATATATAACTAATACAAAATATATTTTATTAGAAGGGAGAAAAACATTTGAGTTTCTCCAAAAGTGGGGACAATTCAACACTAGCAGGTTAGTCTTATTTTCATTGTGCTATGAAAATAGGACTAACTTGCTGGTGTCCAGTAGGCATGATAATGGCATCAGATCACAATATATATGCAAGATTTTCTAAAGCCTTGATCATCAAGATGTTCTCAGGTTTTTACGACCGTGCAGAATCTTCTGCGTATAGTTTTTTGGGATATTCTGCCGTGTATATCTGACCTCTCTGGCCAACTTTTCGGATTCCGTTGCAGGGTTCATCACCACAACACATCAGCCCTGATGATGGACTTTGTAATGGACTCCTAAATGTCAGCCAGAAAGATCAGATATACACGGCAGATTATACCAGAAAGCTACACGCAGAAGATAACATGCTTTTGACTCATAATATTTTTATGAAGTTTTTATTTTAATGACAATCTTGTTGAAAAAAATTGTTGACATGGATACCTGTATATGTATAAAAATATACATAATATAATATGTATATATATATTATATATATATATATATATATATATATATAAATATTTTAAAATATTATATAATGTCATTTAAGGTGCTGAGGTTATAAACTTTCCATTGACATGTTCATCTATAGTTAGTATTCTTATAACTCTTTCTATTGTAATGTATATAATAGATTCCAGTGAAAATATTTTGCAATTTTCCATTAGTTGAATAAAATACCGTATTTATTCATTCATTCATTCACTCATCTTCATCCCCTTGTCCTAGTGGGTCGCGGGCTCAAAGACTCGACAAGGTGTTTCCATGTTCCCTTGTCTTTTGCTTCTTCTGCATAAGTCAACCTGTCAAGACCCATTCTGTTTTCATACACATTTTTCTGTTGCTTCTCCCAGCTTAATCTGTGGCGACCCACCGGTCGTCCTCCTTCCGGGGTTGCCAGGAGGATTCTTCCGGGGTAACCAGGAGGATTCTTCCTGCTGGCAACATTAAATATCTATGTGTTTCGCTGTTAATCTTCGAACGAAGTATATTTTTTAAGACAGCGACTTCAGGACTCCTTTGGTTGTCGGGTGATAAATCTTAGTGGAAGATACACGATGACAGCCCCGCGGCGGGGGAGGGGAATTCATTAAAGTATCCTTTCAATGGTGAAGGGGTGCTTTAATTACCATTGAATTAATGGGGCTTCAGCACCTGTCGGCACTCCAAGGTCGTTGTAGAGGTTGTGAAATATATTTTTTCATAATTTTTTCACAACTGAGAAGACTAGTTAGATGAAATGTTTATAAAGTGACAAAGAGACACAAAAACTAAGTTATAATTTAAAATATTTATTAATTTTTGAAGATTTAGAAAATCACATTATCGTGAAAATCACATACCTACTACTGCACCACTTGTTCGAAGACTGAAAATTTGAATCACTGAATTTGAAGAAATTGAATCTGCCCTAAAAGTTAACGTTTCTATATGGATGTATCGACTTGAAATCAACGAAGCAAAATTAAATTATTTTTTTTTAAGGCAAGAAAACACTTTGTGGCTTGACATTATAAGACATTTAAGAATAAATTAAATACTTTGTTTTAAACCACTTTACCGCTATATATTTGTCAACTAGTTTCGGTTGGACTCAACCTTCTTCAGGACAATTTTAATATAGACTAATCTAGGTACAGAAATTTATAAAGGAGGAAAGAAAAAGAGAGAGAGACAGAATGTCAACTAGTTGGGGGGGAAGGAAGGGGAGGAGTTAACTAAAGATAGAGGGAACAGCTTTAAAATCGGACTATTAGATAAATTTATTTGTTTATATATTATTTGACTATTATTATTGATAGCTTTATTAATTTCTAATGCTTCTAGATTGTTATGTCGCAAACTAGTCCGTTTTTGTGTAAAATTTTTGGCCCTGTATTATTATCAAATGTGTGATCAAAATTAATTAGATGTTCGGCAAATTCAAAAAAACCTACATTTGTTAAGCATTTAATGTGTTCTTTTATTCTAATATTTACGTTTCTCGATGTTTTACCAATATATAAAGCTGGGCAATCATTGCAGCTAAGTTTATAAATACCAGAATGGTTTAATATATTTTTTTTGTCTTTACAGTTACTTAATAATTTGCCTAGATTGTTATTGGTATAAAATGCTGACTTTATCTCTTTAGGAAGTTTAGTCTTGCTTAATATTGAAAAATTATTTATAAAAAGAATTCTACGCCATTGAGGTGTTGGAATATTACTTTTGATAGTTGGAGGAACGTGATAAATAAATTTATTACATGAAATTTGACGGAGTTTTTTGGAAAGAATTCTATCAATCAAATCGGGGTCATACCCATTGTTAAAAGCTATCTTTTTAATAGTAGAAAGTTCAATGGAAAAATTTGTATCAGATAGGGGGATAGAGGTGAGGCGGTGGATCATGGAATGAAACGCGGAGTGTTTGTGTGAGATAGGATGGTTAGAACTATTATGGATTGTGGTGTCAGTAAAAGTAGGTTTTCTGTATACATTGAAATTAATTTTGTTGTCGATTATGGTTAAAGAAAGGTCTAGAAAATTTAAAGTGGAATTAATACCTACTTCTAGTGTGAACTGTATTTGAGACTGTGAAAGGAATTGAGGAGTAAAAGGAATGTGTTTGAAAGGAGTTGACGCTCTGTACCTGTCCAAATACAAAAAATATCATCTACATAGCGTTTCCATATTAATACATATTTTAACAGAGGAGATTTACAATAAAATATTTTGTTTTCAAGATTATCCATAAATAAATCAGCACAAAGAGGGCTAGTTGGGGCACCCATTGGTAAACCTTCTTTTTGCTGGTACACAACATCATTAAATTGGAAGTAGTTTTGGTTTAGACAAACATTAAACAGGCGTGCAAGGTCAATGGAATCTTCAGTTAAATTCTATCTTCAGTTAACTCCTCCCCTTCCCTCCCCCCCACATAGTTGACACTCTATCTCTCTCTCTTTTTCTTTCCTCCTTTATAAATTTTTGTACCTAGATTAGTCTATATTATAATTGTCCTGAAGAAGGTTGAGTCCAAACGAAACTAGTTGACAAATATATAGCGATAAAGTGGTTTAAAACATCGTATTTAATTTATTCTTAAATGTCTTATTAAATATTTATCTAATAGAATATCACTATATATTAAAATCTGAATAATGATACCAACCTACAATGTTAGGATTTATTTCGTATAAATTATTAGATACATTTAATTTTATTCTGCGGACTGCACGCCGTTCTTTTAATTTTTAATATATACAAAATTACTATTATAAAAAAAAATAGAGATGCGAACATGGAATGCGTGCCGCATAAATATTCTTTGTATTTTAAAAATAATCTAAGCTTGTGCTATGAAAATAAGATTACTTTCCTGGTATCTAACTAACTTGGGGCTTAAACCACCTACCACCAGATCACTGGGCGAGCGACTGACCTCTATACCAAAAAGGTACTCGAATTTTTACATTAAAAATAACATATTTTCAATTAAAAATGTTTACGATAGAATAAAGTTGTCGTTTTTTAAAAAATTCTGGCACAATTCAACAAAAGTACCGAATGGTACAGTTAAGTCGTCGAAGTGAAAAAAGATATTTTTTCACTTCGTATCTTTGTACTTCCGCCGTCAATGAGGTTCTATTGATCTGAAGGCTTCTCTCGCTAAATGACGCTTGTACAAACCCCTTAGCAATTTCCCAAGCAGCCTCATTCACCCTCCTCGAAAGCCTTCGGTCCAATCGCAATTATCGTCCGTGTCTTTTCAGATGTCAATCTATGCTTTTTATATACGTTTACGTTAAGGGTTTGATTTCCTCCCCTCTTATTTGGGGAAGCGTTTTCTTCTTTTGTTGCGACAACAAATTTTGATTAATGAAGTTATTGGAGGCATCACTTTGTCAAATATTGTTTGGGTTGTTGAAAATATGGGGTGCGGTTATATTATTTTATAAACTTGCGGCAAAAGAAAATTGATATTAAAAATAATGAACGCTGATATTTTTTCTGCAAAATAAATGAGAAGAATAAATGATTTTTTTTTTAATTTCCGATAGGCAGCGATAATTGATTTGTTTTTGTTATGAACAATATTCTCGTATTTCCATTTAAATGGTTGATATTCACTTACATTCTGTTATAATGTTTTAAAAAAATAGCTTTCAAATTTTAAAGTTTCAATCTTTTTTTTTATTAAAATAAAATATTTTAACATTAAAAACAAGTGAGGGGTATCTAGTTATGGAAAAAGTATTTGGGTACCAGCGGAATATGGATCCACTTTTTCTGGTATGGTAGGCACAAATTATTTTATACAGGGTTATTTGGAAAACATTTATAAACTCGCAGTACTATATTCCTCCTTTGATTATGAGTCGAAAATGTTCAAGCTATTGTGACCTTATATCAATAGTTAAGGAGATACGCGACATCAAAGTTTGAATTTTTTTTTCAATATTTCTGACTTATTTTTTGTAAAACGTTGGACTATCATTTCAGTAACTTACATCGATTGCGAAAAATTCATTCGTTTCAATACACGTAAATAAAATGATAAAAACCCTGAAAACATTCCATTTGGAATTCGAAGGTTTTTATTTTTTTACTTGACTTGTGTTAAAGGGAATAAATTTTTAATATTTAATATGAGTTACTATGATGATAGTCCATCGTTTTACAAAAAATAATTCAGAAATATTGAAAAAATAATGCAAACTTTAATGTCGCCTTACCTATTGATATTGGGTCAAAATAGCTTGAACATTTTCGACTCATAATCAAGAGAGGAATATAGTCCTGTGAGGTTATTAATGTTTTCCAAATAACCCTGTATTATCAACGTCTCTGTGCTCTTTAATTTAAATATATAATAACTACCGCTGGGGAGCCCAGAATTAACCATTTTAATTATTTTTGGACCTATTTGTGTGTTAAACAAATGATTTAACACACAAATATTATATTCAAGAATTGTTATTGTGAAGTTGCATCTTTTTCAGAACAAATTTCTGTGAAATTTAAGACTAAATTTATTAATAAATTAGAAGGACATTTAGAAAAATTAATATTATTTATTATTGTGTTCCTGTACAGGTCTTCCGAACAACCAGTTGACCACGGTACCCACTGCTGCCCTGGCCATGCTCCAGGGACTGGACCGGCTGGACCTCTCGTACAATAAGCTCAAGTCGATTGATAGCAATTCATTTGAAGTAAGTGATAATTCATTTTTACTCTCTTTATATTAACTCGTGGCGTCTGCTTGTCTGACGAAAAAACTTTGGATCGATTTTTAACCCTTTTCCCGTGATCCAATCGAGCTGAACCTTTGCAAGCAGACTCGTGGCGACGATCAAGAAGATCTATCAAATTTTCGTTAATTTTTTTTATTTAATTTTTGGTTTTTTCAAATTTTTAATTGTTTTTTCATACAACTTAGTAAGTTGTATGAAAATATTTCAACGCGTCAGGTAGACGCGGAACTTGATTATAGTATAATTTTGGATTTTTGGATTTTTTTATTACTCCCTTTCGCAGCGTCACTCGACCGAAGCTCAAGCGTTGGTTAAGCGCCAAACCACTTTACACTAGTAAATGAGAAAGGGAGTATAATAAAAACTTGGTTTTTATGGGTTACTTTTTTTATTATTGTTGTTCTTAGAATGGTCTAAGAATCCAATAACTGGATTTGTTCGCAGTGGGATAATCATAAATTAGAATATATTATAAATGTCTCGCTGCGATGAAGCTATTTATAAGGGAAAGTATGTATGGAAGTCTTTATTGGTGTAAAATATTAAAAATAATTTTCAGGCATATTGTAGTGTATATGTGAAAAACGAAAATTCGGATGAATGTCAAATATACAATTAAAATAATATAGCTTCATACTCAAGTAAAAAAATATAGATTTCTCATTTACAAGCGGTGATATTTATGTAGGTATACTGTTTCATAGTATAACAAATTTTCAACCAGAGATGGCATTAATGTTGTTGCATCAAATATGTAAAATAAGTTACATAAATAACATATATATGTAGATACAACTTTAAAAATGTAAACTTTAAAGATGTGTGTATGGTTGTTCTTGGGTGGAATCGGTAAACTTTACTTTGTGTAAAGATCACTTAAACCAGCCATGACAAGTCGTTAGCCCTGTGGATGTCCAATAAAGACTTCTATACACGCTTTCTGAAATAAAATAGCTTCATCTGGGTGAAACATCCATAATTTATCCTTACTATTGCTGTTCAGATTACCATTCACTGAACTGAACAAAGCGCATCTAAAAGTTAGTTGTTGCATATTATAATTTTTTTATAGTGCAATAATATTTCTAAAGTTATTTCATTATTATTTTCCTTTTATTTATTTATTTGTGTGCTAATAATGCAACTTATAGTAAAAATAGAGAGAGTTTAAACAATAATAAAAAAGTATACAAGAGAAATTACAGTAACAATCAAAAAGTCAGTGAACATTTTAAAAGAATTCAGCAAAATATAAAAACGAATAAATAAAAAATATACACAGAAAAATAAGTGAATCAAACACTATATTATGTGATTGTTAATATGAAAATGTGACGTTTTCATGGTTTTGAGATGATCTTTAAAAAGATAGACAAATATGTCATTCTCTCATAAGTGTGTTTTAACAATTCAAAATTCTTTAAATTCATTAGGATATTTCATGTTTTTCTTTCATAGGTTAAATATAAATTTATTATTCTACAAAACTACATGCTAAACTCATTTTGGCCAAATAATATCTCAATTTTTAGCCATTTTGATGCTTAATGTCACATAATATGATGTGTAAAATGCAAAATGAAAACCTATGAGTAAAATATTTATGTTTTATACACAAAAAAATAAACTATTAAATTTCAAAGCAGTATCGCATTTCAAAAATATTACTTTTTTACATAATGGATAATTCACTATACATTCACCTGCTTTTAAATTCAATTATTGTTACTTCATTAATCATATCAAAGAAATCAGTAATTAAAAGGGTATGTTCTTAACGGTATACGATTTATTGATCGATCAATTAAACAATGATTTAAGGGTGTGTAGTCTTAGGGGAGGAAGGTAGAAGTATGTACCTGTAAGATCTTGGAACAGCGTGCAGTTAACTACTTTATGTTATGTTTAGTGTATAGATCTTAATTATCTTTATCCTTCCCTACCGACCCTGCACCTTAACATATGATTAAATCTTAACATGTAGAAGCCTTAATATTATCCTATTTCACGTAAATTTTGAGTGTTCATCTAATAATATGTTAATATTTTTAACCCACATAAATTTTTATTTATTGAATTATAAAAAAATTTAAAGTTGTTTTTGAAGATGCTTGGTAACTGATTGGTTTTTGACTGAATTGGATATCGGAGCTATACAGGATTTATCGATCATTATATTGTTTGTCTAATTAATTTAATGGCAAATATTATCAAAATTCTAATAATTTCCATTTCTTTACAATAACAATTAAATAATTAAATATTCTTCTTTTTTTTCCTGCCCCTCTATCTCGGTTTACTCAGGGTTGGTACTCCTTGTAAAAAAGATCCTGGATCCTCTGTCCTGAGTTGGCAAGTGCTTTGACGGTCGATTGCCACTAGATAAATAATAAAATTCAATTACTAAATATTACATTTTTTTATTTAAAATACTTTTATATAATAATTCTAAGTTAACAGTTATTTTACAAGATGGCTCGCTTATTAATTTAGTTTACTGTAATTTAATTAGATCTAAGTAAATACATAACTGTAAAAATACAAAGAAAAACCCTTACTTTCAATACAATAGACTTAACTCGGGAACAGCCGCGCTTATATTTACTTTGTTTTAATTATCATGGAACAATTTGTTCACCAGTAAAAACATTTATAATTAAGTTGGAATAAATTAACAATTATTTAATTTCCAAGGGCTCAACGAACCTCACGTTCCTGGAACTCAGCGAGAATCAACTTACGTCCCTTACACCCGGATGCTTTAAACCACTGAGGCTGCTATCAACCCTGCGCCTTCGGGGTAACAAGCTGGAAGCCGGCGCGCTACCAGCCCTTAAGGACTTGTCATCCCTCAGTGAACTCGACCTCAGCTCCAACAGGCTGACTGGACCCCTGGGACCCAACAGCCTCCCGGGGTTGAAGGGCTTGCATCTGCTGCAGCTGGGAGAGAATGCCTTCACGAGTATCAAGAGAGGTGCCCTAGCAGGTAAACCAGGCCCACATTAGTTTTATAACCGTGAACTAAAGAATGCGTTTTTAGACTGAGAGAATAATATAATCAAAGACAGATTATCGTACTGTTGTTTTTGTACCACTGGCAATGTAGGTAGAATTACAAAAGCCACATGAACATGATCCTATAAACAAATCGGAACTAATTACCTCAATTCTAATGAATGATAACCAGACAAAACGTTTTGTGCGTTAAAAATTAACTTGTGGGTCAAACTTGACCCGAAGGCCGTTAGAGTAAAAAAGTTCATACGCACAATAACATAAGTTTTAAAAAAAAAAATAATTTGAAAATAAGCTTAAGACAGCGATTTAATAAAAGTCATAAAATATTAATATTTAAAAACCGTTAATTTTCGAGAAAATTGCTCATTCATTCCAAAATGGGTCAAAATTGACCCGAAGACCTTACGAAGGTTAAACGTATATATGAACTGGATATTTCTCAACATCATCGACATCATCGTCGCTCAAAAGGACGCCCTTACTTTTATACTTATATTGTCCGTACAAAGAGATTTTTGTTTGGTGGTTTGTGGTTTTGTTTTTGTGTTTTTACGGCTGGTTGCCACCCGACAAGGCCTTCATATTGAAAAAGAGATTTTCTTAATTCTGCTACAAGGCTGTATAACTATCATAATATAAAGCAAACATTCTTTATATCTCAATATCATCTCATATTTCTGCATTTATAAAAATTGCATTAATCATATTTAGGTAAAATTGCTTTACTTGGAATTTTATAGAGCCGCATATACTTTTGATCATTTTTATTTCACTTATTTAATTATTAAAATGTGAATGATTGAAGGAGATTGTAATTTTTTAAATGTTTTTTATGTTGTTACGTATTAGCTATCCAGGTGTTTGAGAAAATTCGGCGCCAACTTTATACGAATAGTTTAGTTTCAAAACCAACGCTTAAGAATATCCTTAATTTATTTCTAGTAAATCACTGAAAACTTATTCTCAGTTTTAAAAACACATTAAATATATCAGGAGCATGCAGTGAGTACAAAAAGCATATAGGTATTTGGTAAAAAAATCGAGATTAAATATTCATCTGGCATAAATTATTATCCAAGCTCTTGATCAATGTTCCTCCTAAAGTTCTAAGAACTAATCCTCTTCCTTTTACTCCCCTTGTTTCTACTAACTACAGGCAAAACTCATACTTGTGGCGAACTAGCAACAAATTTAATACACTCACCAAAAAGTATAATTTAGACTTATTTTAAAATAACCCTACTCTTGTGCGACGCTTGCTTTCCGATCCATTTTTCAAATAAAATATATAATATTATTTTCCATTAGATCGATTGTATATAGTTTCACCAATATACTATATCATATATATGTGCACCACGCTGGCTTTATGTTTCACATTGTTTGTATTTGCTTAATTATTGTTAGATGTTGGTTTTCCGAATAAATATAAATAAAAAATATATATATAAAAATCTGAATAATATGATACTTATTATGATAGAAATATTACGAGATATATGCTTAGGAAAAAGTCATGCTTCTTGTTCACATTTATCACCCCTAGAATAAAGGTATATAGTTATTTTTGGAAGTTTACACTTGCATACTATATTGATTAAATGATATTTGGTTAATTAAATGATCCTGGGTTATTCCGCCGTGAATGTAGACTTCTTTGGCCAACTTTTTGGATCCCATTGCAAGGTCCAACAGTTCCGATGATCAAGCGATCATTTTAACTAGGTAGAATAGCCCAAAAATTTCTACTTAAAAGATTCTGAATTACCATGTAAACCTGTTAAAAAATTTAAAATATATTAAGGGGATATCAATTTTATATCTTAAATCATTAATTTTAATATTGCAGACTAATTAAAAATTATAATTTATAAAAATAAACTTTGTTTACACCACTTTTTAATTGAAAAAAATCAACATGTTTCAGAGCTCACGGCCCCCTCGTCAGGATACAAATGTATACTAACAAAATTAAATTTTAAAATCGAAGTATAGATAATCAAAACATTAAAAAGTTGTAATGGAAAATGAATAATAATAAAGTACCTACTTATGAAAATTAATTTAAAAGATAACTATTTGTAAAAAGGACCTGATTATTTATAATATTCAATTTACTATTAACACTTTTTCTTGTTTCCAAAATTTCTAATTTATCAAACTGTGATTCTGTATAATTTTTGTGTAAGATTTTTAAACTCTTATTAATAACATAAGAATGACCCATAGCCAAATGAAGTTAGAAAATTCATAGCCAAGTTAGAAAATTTAGAATAATTATAAAAAATTGGTGTAAACAAACTTTATTTCTATAAATTATAATTATAATGTCACCACAAAATAATTTTGCTATGTTTGAAGAAGACATAATTAAAAAATATTTATTACCAATCACTTGAAAGTTGTATTTGAGTTCATATCAATATTTATTATTTTCAAAATCTTATTTTCTTCCTTACGTTTTTCTTGGAATCATTTATACGACTTTAAAAGGGACTACTCATAAACCGCTTAAGGATTCACCAAAAGCCTCCAATTCAATTTGCGTGACTTTTCTTTCAAGTATTTTGTTTGGGGCATGGCAAGATAGCCCGAGCCCTTAAATTTATGCATTTAAACGGGAATTAACAAGGAAATAAAGCCCCTCAGAAAGAAGATAATATTATCTGCGATAACTTGGAAACAGTTTGGGTAATTAGAGAGGAATATTTATTGCAGATGGAATTTCGCCAGAATTTTAATTGCCGCTTAAGTAAAAATATATAATTATGGGATGGTTTTGGCAACAGAAGGATTACTGTCCCAATTGCTGAAGATTTATTATTGAGTGTTGTTATCTATGAATCTAATCCAAAATTATTACGTAGGATTTGGTGATCTACTCATTCCGTCATTGGTCATTAATACTATCAAGCCTTTGAGCATTCTTAACCAATATTTAAATTTTCAGAAATTTTCTAGAAACGGCTGTCAAAAATCATTTTACAATTTAAAAATACATCGAAAATTCAGAAATTTGTTGAGAAGTGATTATGGATCGTAATTTTTATTGTGGTGTTTCAACCATAAAACGAGCAAAAAATAGCAGGTCTTGGTAGTGTGGTGATGATAAAAAATATTTTGTTAACTTAAAATGAAGTCTGCCATTACCCCTACTCCTAATCCCACAAATGAGGTGGCTTGGACATGTGCAAAGAATGTCAAGAATAATATGAAGAATCCTCTTGGCAACCCCGAAAGCACGACGACCGATAGGTCGCCCCAGATTAAGCTGGGAGATGGGTCAGAATGATTGACTCGTGGAAGCAGCGCAAGACAGGGGAATATGGAAATACCTTGTCGAGTATTTGGGCCCACAACCCTATTAGGCCAAGGGATGGAGATGATGATGATGAAGTATTTTCCAAATTTTTGGCATCAATTTTAACACTGCATAATTAAATTAAATATTCGCTGAAAATCTTGACGGTTCCACCTGCGCGCTTCGCCGCGAAATTAGAATATTTAGTATTTTAATTACTATATGCACTTTTCAATATCACATTTTTGATCATTGTTTTTTATATATTTTTTAAAATTATTTTTTTAACATCTAATCAGACTAAAAGGCAAATTACTGAAGTTGTTATATCACAGAAACAGCCATAAATCACACAGATTTATTGTGACTTCACAGAGAATCGAACCCGGAACCCTCGGTGCGAGAAACCAGTGTCATTCCTATTGTCGTAACACGCTACGAATGTGCAGTTCTGGAGCTTCTGAAATAGCTTATTATTCACAATACAGATTTCACTGCAATATGTAAGGATTGGAAGAGCGCATTTTTCAAAAACACTTGAGAATCAGTACACCCTTTCTTCAATATTAAATCTTCCATGCGCCAGCTTAGTGAAAAGTTCAGTTAAAAAAAAACAAATTTTATTATATTACGTATGTATAATAAATTGCTTTTAAATATAAAATTATTTGGGCCCAATGTTCTTGATAGTTCTGTATAAATATGTTCTGCACTTTGTATTAAGGGTTGCTTTAAGGTAAGGATCTTTTAGTGGGAAACCGGAGAACTATTTAAGTAATCTTTAACTAACTTATGTATTAGAATTCGCATCCTTTCTCTGGGTGGATAAGCAGAAAGGACAAAATCCACGCTCTCGTCCTTATATATATGACCCTTGTTCATCCTCCATTTATGAACGCCAACGGATTCATGTAATTTCTTCACATATTCTGTCACAATCTTCACATATACTAGCCATTAAATCCATCAAAAATGACGGACATTTTATGTTTGAATTTCGGCTTTACTAATTGGTTATACACTAACCAGCCGCAACAAAAAAATATAAACAAATTATCTTTTATATTAATATACTGCCACTAGGATAGAGAATATTACACACAATCAAAATTTTTGAATAAATGAACATTTAAGAAAGAACTGGAAATTGGTTGAAAATTCGACTATGTTCGAGAAACTTCTGTATCCTATACATTGCTCCTATTCATCCTATAATATAAAAACAAGTACTCATTTTACATATGTCATTTCTAAATAAGAACATGATCTTCATTTTTGTCTAGGATGAACGTGCATCAGGGATTTATTTTTTCTTCAAAAATTTTCCAATAAAATAATTGTTTGATATATTGAGGATGGCCCTGTTAAAAGCCGCAACAACCGTAGAACTTGTATGAGAAGATGTATGAATGTGGCCGAAGCAAAAGCGGTGTGCCAGGAGAGAAGAGTGTGGCGTTCAATCCTCTCTGCCTACTCCTTCGAGAAAATGGCGTGATGGTTAGTTAGTGTAATAGGATGTAGTGATGTAGTGATCTGAGGAACGTATGTCGCGACGCCAGAAAGAGACTGCATGACAGAGAGAGAGAATGTATAAAAAGGCGCGTGAATGTCGAGTCGCTCTCTCTTTTACTACCATTGTTATTCCGACCGCACCTTACTGTATAAACGATTGTCTAAACCGATATTGTTACCCAACTAAATACTTACGAGAACAAAGTCTTTACTGGAAGCAACCTCATCCCGAAACAAGAGTATTACAGTTAGTTAGTTAGTCTTAACCTTAATCACATTCTTGTTAGAAATCTTCCAATTCCTACCGAAATTTCATATAACTAGGGTGGTATGACCCACCCTGTAACGATAGTGGTCACACACGTTGGTCAACCTGTCCGCCAATCCGCAACTGTCAAAAGATTGAAGAATATCACGGTGAGCTGTAGGTAGAAAATGATTTCATTTATTTACGCTCTGTTGTGAAGTCAAAATAATAAAGGCCACTCTACATAATTGATGAATCCAGATACCGGAGCGGCCCTTCAGTAACTCATTGAAATAAATCCCACTCGCTAATCCACTCAAAGAGTTCTGAATGAGGCATTACAGGATTAGCGAACATTTTCTCAAATCGCCTTCTTTCTTCCCGCCTTTTTGTTCGGGAATATTCCATTCAATCCAATATGCCGGCGCTAATTTAAAATGTAAATTCGCAATTAGAGCTCAAGTTTTTTGAGTGGTCTAATTATAATGGCCCGAATGCTAATTCGGGAATTATAAAACGACGGATTATGAAAAAGTATATTCAAAAGCTTAGAATTTTTTTCCCTCGGTGCTGCGGGTACTTAATAATATTATTACCTCGGACTCCATAAATAAAAATATATTCATGAAAGATGAATCTAGAGTGTATCCATAATGAAACAGCTTGACAAAAGTTCTAAAATCATTGTCAAAAGCCTTTAAGATAAGCTCGTAATAGTTTTTAACTGTCATAGAAAAACATCCACAATTTGATCGTTTAATTAAACGAGATATATTATTTAAAGCAATATCAAGCAAATTTTAACCAAATGTTTTACTTTTTTCATAATTTTGTAAATTATATTTGCAAAACAATTTGAAAAACCTGTTAATCTAGATATTCACGACACTCGCGTAATGATCCAGTGATCAAGGTACGATTTTCATTAAGTAACTTAATATTATTTTCATAGCACAAGCATTTAAAGTAGCGAAAAAATAGTAAGAATATTACCGAGACACGTATTCCGTGTACGCATCATTATATGCATAACTTTCGAACCAATTTGTTTATTAATTTAATTTCGAATTAAAGTATAGTAGTTTTTTCCTGATGAACGTTTAAAATGCTTCTTGTTATATAAAAATAAGTTGTCTTGTTTGCAAAAATAAACAATCACAGTGAATTTACGCAACTTTGCTAAAAATTTACCCTCATTTCGTTATATATTAATAAATAATATGTGGAATTCATACCACAATACAGAAAACCATCAATCTAGGCCACATACACACACACAGTGGCAAGGAATGCCACATAGGCAAATCGGGGCACGAGCAAGACACGCGCGGCCGGCAGGTCATTGCACCATCAGCATTTCTGACGATTTCTTCACACACACACCACCGCACTCCAAGACTCCTTTGTTCGTTAATTATATAAAAAGAGGCACACGCCCTAAGTGGGCATGTCAGTCCTTCGTAGGCCTCTGGCGGGTGGCCGGAGGCTATGACACTTTGAGTATCTATCATTGTCTTTATAATCATACTCATATATATTTTGTACTTGTTTTATCAAAATAATAAATCATGAAATATTCTACGCATGACGATGGTGACCCGATAAAGCAATTCTCCTAACCATCTCTAAACCCCCAAAAATATATTTTTGCACAAAAATTATAAATCATATTAAAGGCTCAAAAAATAAAAGTTTCGAATATTTATTTATTCATATAAACTTAGGTTATCCCTTCAAATCCTCAATATGTGCACAGAGTATATCATGGGGATTATCCTCGAAAAGTGGGACAAGGACATCTCTACATACAAAGAGGAAAATCTTCTACTTAAGATACTCTGACGACCCTACTTTGCTCACAAATAATGCAGATAGCATTGAAGAGTTCACATTTTTGGAAAGAGCCAGTGTTGAAATAGGTCTTAAAATTAATAGTGAAAAAAATTCACGAGGCGTAATCTTATTTGGCAGTTGTAAAAAAGTAAACAATGTTTTTTTTTTTTTATCATTTATTAATCTTGATCCTTATACATGTCGGTTAGAAAAAGAGCCAATCATCTCACTAAGAAAAACCTGTGCTGAGATAAGCAGCTTACAATAAAGTGAGAAAAAAATACTATAAATATAAAACAAAATGCTATGATACTTAAAAATTAATCAATGAATTGTGTACGAGTACATAAATATGAAATATTAATAGTGAAAACAAATAGATATTATTGAATACTAAAGCAAAAATGAAAGTCAAAAGAATATATTGTATTGTACGCGACTCGAAATCGCCACGTACGTGGGGGAATCGGGATCATGGTAGGGAAAAATGGACTGTATTGGATCGAAAAAGGGAGAGACGTTTCGACTCACCTTCTTGTCTCTTGGCGTCCTTCCAGAGGTCACTTCACCAAACAACTGTTTCACTCGGTTGGCCACCAACATACGTTACTTAAATTACGTAAAGTTACGTTAAATTAATTCCGCATTGAGGTTGAATGTTAAAGAGACTTCGATTATGTGTAGTTACTACTTTTTTAGACTCACGTGACGATACATAAAATTTATTTGTGTATTTTTTATTCTATTTGTTATAAGTATATTTACAAACTTGATAGAGTAGATTGCACGTCATCTTCCCTGCTTTCCCCTTCAGTTACCTGAAGGTCGGGACAGACGAACAAAAAATATGACCCGTGATTCATGTCTGGCTCGGCGCCGCGGCCGCTAGAGGTCTCCGTAATTGAATGCGCCGGGAACTACTTTTCCCAGATTTTTCCCGGATAATCTCCGCGGTGATGACGTAGGGTGGGGAAACTTTCGGTATAAATTAGGCTCCGCACTTTTAGTCCTGAAAGAAGTGAGCAAAGGGCTGCTGGGGGACACTAGTAAGCTGATTTTCTAATCAATAATGATTGGAATCCACGCTTTTTCTTGCTCATATCTTGCTCATTCTCATAATCTTGTGGATTACTAAATGTGCGACAATTGACATATCAAAGAAAATTGATTTTTTTTTTTGAAAAAATGCTCTAAAAATTGCCACATAATTATGTTTTTTTTTATAATTAAAAAAATCACACTGTACGTGTAAATAATTCAAAATAATTATAAAGTCAACTAGCTACAGTAAAAAATGACGGACTTTTAATATTTGAATTTCAGTTTTACATTTATTTGTTGTTTGTATGTCCTTATTATTAAATGGCAATAAAGATTCCATTATCCCAATAAAAAAATTATAACGAAATCAATCTAAAACGTAAACAAATTATGTTTTTCATTGACACACATACGAATATGAATAAACTCACCGTTTCTGTAAATCAAAATTACTTATACATACGATCTCCAATTGTTTAAATTTTACTTAATTTGATTTCAGTGTTTCACAAAATGCCAATTTAAATTTAATTTTCAAAACAAATAAAATTATCGCGAAATTCTATAATGTTAGCATGTCAAGAACATCGTGCACTGTTAGTAGTGTAAGTAACGGTAAATTTTACATAGATTATGATTTTAATTTTTGTACTTCATCATTTTTTGCATTTTCTGGTTACGTTAGTGACGGAAAATATTACATGGAGATTTATGTATTTTTTGTATAATACATCAATTTTATACATTATCATTATTTGCACCTTCTGGTAGCGACACTGACTGACATTGATACGTAGTTTGATCGTCAATAAATGTATGAAAAAAATGTAAAATTTTATATATTTTATAAGCGATCGATTAAAAACATACATAAGACACAAAAAACATAATTTATTCAAATAAAACAAAAAATATTAATGTGCTTCTGGTGCTTTGAAAAATATTTTTTGACACTGGAATACAATGATATCACATAGCTAAATTCTTTCCAAAAAGTTTAATACTTGAACCCTTTGACAAAAGAATTTAAATACAAGAAGAAAACTTATAAATTAAAAAGCTCTTTTGTCACGTCTAAGCTTCTCAAACCGTTACGTTTCACGGATTTAAAGCAGCATTTCAAATTTAACATTACATCGGTATTTCGTAATTCAACACAACTAAGAAAAAATAGTACATTTTTTAATTTGAACAAAATATTAGTCAGCGCGTATATTTATAAATATTGGAAATTAAAGAATTTAAATCTTCTTACTAGTGTTGCGGGGAAGAGGGATGGGGTCCCGCAAACTTCCGACCCCCGCGACGGAAGGGATGCTGAAAGTATTTCACCAAACCGAAGCGAGATCTCTGATGTTCCACCCGATATCATATCAAGTGTTAATTTGATTTATTCTGAGAATCATTTTATAAAACCCTCAGCGATTTTTATAGAAAAGATCGTTTTAAACTGGCGTAATTAAAAAATTATCGTGATCTCTTCTATCAGTCTAAGAAATCTTTCACATTATTTTATATCTCCAGTCTTTTCACGGAAAAAGTTTTCGATATTTTTCGTGATCAATCTTTCTTTGATAATAGATGGATACGCAAGTAGACATAGTATTTACAGTAGTGATGCAATGAATACGAATACAAATATTCGTATTCGCCGAATAGTAGATATTTATCGAATATTCGTATTCGCCGAATATCATCACGAGTATAATCAAACTATTTATAACTGAACGCAACGTAAATTACGGTTTGCCTGTGCACCGAGTATCCAAACACACCTAAGCACTCTATTATCGGGGATTTCCCTAACAATGAATGAATGGATTCGCTGAGTTCTCAAGTTGTCAATTGTTACTTGTTTCACAGCATAACATGAGTTCTTTCATCTAGTTTTGTTAGGTTATTAATAAGGTTAGGTGCTCATTTAATGTAGTTTTTGTTTTGTAATACGTATTGCTCCATTTTATTTCCGTTGTGTGTAAAAGTGTTAAGTCTTATAAAATAATTTCAAATTATAAATAAAAGAAATGTTGTGCTTTTTGAACAAAAATTTGCCGGTGGTAAATTTAAATTATTAAATCTCTTGGTACAAAAGAACAGTGGCATATTATGTATTACCTTGTTGAATTATTCGTTTACGTATTCGTATTCGCCAAATAGTAGACTTGATATTTATATTCGTATTCGTGAAAGTAGTATTCTTTGCATCACTAATTTACAGGGGTAGAAATTGAGGGAAGGATACGTGAGATATTTTTTTTTATCATTTGGCTTCTGGCTTTACGAATACATTATTTTAGAATTTGTGGGAATGGGTATTTTGGGTCTGTTTTGCGCCAATTTCACGCGCGGTTAAAATTATAATATCGTGCGTAATTTTATACCCCTTCGAGATTACTAAAGGCTCTAAATTTTGTGCGCTATATATATGATTTTATGAAATGAGTGTATAAATATTAACCGGTTAATGGTATATTTTATTACAGAAATTAAAAAATTATCGTGCTACTAAATTTTATCGTATACCGATGTCATTATATTTATTAATTTTTTTTTGTAATATGACAGCTGAGATACTCATAGATATAGCTAGACCGCATTCAAAAGAATGTGCGCAAAAAATATGTGTGTTGTTACGATGCAAAAAATGAACACAAAATAAGTTTTTCCAGTGAGTAAGTAACCTGTTTTAAACCAATTTATTTTATTTTATTTGGAATATCATATTGAGGCTTGTAATACGGGCTTGCCAGAACTTTCCCCCGCTTTCTTCTTACCGGACAAAGTAAGGGAATGGTTTTTTGATTGTGGTCGACTGACAGTACTGTACGGTTGACATCTACAACATCCATCTGCTTTTCCTACCCACAATCTTCCACTAAATTATAAGCCGTAGATGTATCTGAGTTAACCAAAATACTCTAATTATTCTAATACTAATTAATGCGCTGGATTACTTTTACAAATTTAATATTTTTTTATGAAATCACCAGCCACTAAACACGAAATAGAGCAGTATTATGTAATTTGGACTAATTTTGCACTGATCACTCGTCTTAGAATATTCTAATATAATAGTCTGCACGATCGCAATTATTCACTAGCGAACGCCCGGTAGGTACTCAAGTAATGCTTGTTGGTCTTGTGGTTAGGACACTCGCCTCGTGATCCAAAAAATCGCGGGTTCGAACCTCACTCCAGACTAGCAAGTTAGTTCGTGTTCGCATCTCTATTTTAAAAAAAAATATATCTATGCATATATTTGCTCCGATTTGCTCAATTGACTCTTTATCTATGGCTTTCACTTTACGTCACAATAAACTGACTGTACGAGATGATCTCTAACTTTCCCGCAAAGTTGAGTTAATTCTAAATTCTTCTAGAATTTCGGAAGACTTCGATTATGTGTAGTCCTTATTGTTTTAGATTCTCTTGAAAATATTTATAAATAACCTTTCTACATGTCACACATTTCAAAGGCATCGATCATAATATGTGGGGTATAAAAGCAAAGGCAGCAATATTTAAAAAAATGAAAAGAGTTATCGAGGATTACTAATTTATAAGATACCGAATTCGAGATTTTTTAAGAAACATTGCCTGTGAATTTATGGGAAACATAATTTTGGAAGGGATAAATAAATAAAATCTTGGATTCTGTACATTTTAAATTCGTGATTCTCGGTGACTGCATTAAAAATATTTTTACTCCCTTTCTTTTAACTCGTAACGTCTGCTTGTCTGCTTGTCGGCTTGTCTGTTTGGCTGTCGAAAAAACTTTGGATCGATTTTTAACCCCTTTTCCGTGATCCAATCGAGCTGAAACTTTGCAAGCTGACTCATGGCGATGATAAAAATGATCTAACAAATAATTATAGTAAAATTTTGGATTTTTAATTGTATTGTTTAATTTTCGAGCCCGACGCGTGAAGTAGGCGCGAAACCTGTTTCAATGAAAAAGGGAGTATATTAAAAACTTGGTTTATATGGGTTAGTTTTTTTTTAAAAATATTTCTGCCTTTGCCTTTATACCCCACATATTATTTAATTTTCATTCTTATGGTTCAAATTTCAACTCTACACAGAACAATAGAGAATAAGAGGAATTTTACTAATCGGATTTGTCCTTTGACACATATCCGTTCTCTGTTGTAAAAAGGGCTCTTCTAGCTACCATTTCCTGCAATCATTTTTATTGTATTGGTTCAGTGAACAGGGTAACGACCCGCTTCCCGGTCAGTTCGCAGTAGTAATTAGTATTTAGTGACACATAAAAGGGGTATATTTATTTACAATGGAAATAAGAAATATATTTTATTGTCACTTTGCAATTTTATTTATTTATTCAATTCAATTCAATTCAATTTATCTAATAATATGAACATTACAAACAAAGTATTTAAGACATACATATTATGGAAGTATATATCAAAATAAAAATATTTAATAAATTAAAAATAACATAAAACCTGGTCAAAGGTGTAGGAGAATCCCGCTTCGGAAAACCCCCTCAGACACACGGAATATATCAATACCCAAAGCGGTTTTGTTCAGCATAGCTGTGGCTCTTCCAACAGGCATAACCATCGGCAGGTTGGTCCTGTATATTGGAATGTGAAACAATCTATGCTGACGATGTCTTATGTAATTATCAGGAACATGCAAACCAATGCTCTGCATAATTTCAGGATTCTCGATCGTACCGCGCAACAATCGATAAAAATGTGTAATCGAATACACATTCCTTCTAGTCTCTAGACTATTGTAGCCAAGCATACCCTGGAGAAACTCGGTTGGGTAAAGCCAAGGATAATGCCCGCACTCTCTCATGTAGAGATAACTCAGAAACTTCTTTTGGACTTTCTCCATCATAAGAGAGTACTTGCCCTCATGTGGCCCCCAGATCATCGAGCCGTATAGTTAACTAAACAAATTACGAGTTATAATAACACATAATTTGTTATATTAATTAAAATAATATAATCATGATGGAATGTTGAGAAAGATATCGAGAGGAGAGTGACTGCTGGGAATAGGGTGGAGATGAGATCCCTCAGACGTATTAATTTATAATAGAGTTATAAATGCAGATATTAGGAATGAATATATAGCTGATATTAGCATAAATAATATAATTAAAAAAGGGGTCGCTCAGATGGTTTGAGCATGTAGAACGAATGCATGAGGAACGAATGGTAAGAAAGATATAATAATACTGTGTGTTGATGGCGCCAGAAAGAGAGGTTGACCGCGGAAGACGTGGTATGACCGATTAATCAGATACTCGAAGATGGTCCCATTAGAAGCCTCAACAACTGGCGAGCTTGCATGCGAAGATGTACGAATGTGGATGAGGCGAGAGTTGTATGTCAGGACAGAGGAGTGTGGCGCTCTATCTCTCTGCCTACCCGAAACGGCGTGATGGTAAGTAAGTCAGATTTTGAACATATAGGTTTAGAAAATTTAAAAAAATTGTAAGGTGTGAATGTTCTTACGATGGAATTGGTGAACGTTGCATTGTGCATAGTAATCACTTAAGCCAGCTCATACAGTTGGTAAGCTCTGGGCCATCGTATAAAAAAGACTTCCATACACGTTTCTGATATAAACAACGTTGTCTCTGTGAGACTTCTATAATTTATCTAAATTTATTTATCATATGTTTTATTATTTTTTACTTTATTTTTATTTTTAAACAAACAGAAAGTAAACAGGTCACATTAATGACCATTATAGATGGTCCTAGAGTGATATTAAAGTACAAGTATGAATATTTAGTGAACATTTGAATATGATATAATATAAATAATACACTTTTCAGGGTTAATTAGTACTTTTTTATAATTAATACTATTTATTTAGAAATATTTTTACATTTTTTTTATACTGTGACGTTGTTTGCTTGGGTTATTCATTAGAAAAACGGTAAACATTGTTAGTATGTACTTATCTCTAGTATGGAAAAACTGTCATGTTAAATGTATTTAATAGTAGTAGAAGATTATCTACTTCGCTCTCAAAGTAATAACCTTTTTAATCTGCCGTGGAAACAGCGCGCCGGGCGGGCAGATGTAAAATAGTGGGATGATGCAGGTAAGCTATAAAATGCTTCGAGAAATTAGCTCATTAGGCAGACTCACCTTTACGGAAAGACGTTTGAATATCCTGATAATCCTCAGCTATCGTTCAACTAAAGGCCGGCTCGCAATGCTGTGCGGCAACCGGAACGCCAACCAAACGGAAGCCGTAGACGGGAACAATGCCGACGAGAAATCATTCAACGTTTCTTGCTTCAAAATAAACATGATGAATATTAATTGACGGTGTTATGATGTAATTATATCTGGGTATAAAATTAGTTTTAAAAGCATCACTAATAAACGTATATAAATTAATCGTTCAGTTAAAAAACCCAATAGCAAATCTTAAAATTGAGATTTTAATGTCAATTTTAATGTTATTCAATGCTAGCTGTGCAGTTTCGCCCACATGGAATTCAGTTTGAGACTATAAGAGTATCAGTGAAAAATCAATACAATCTAAACTACTTGTCAAAACAATATTGTGTGAAAGGCTTTTTTTAATTTAAAATTTTACTGTCGATTAGCTTATTTATTTTGATAAAAATTTAAAATTACCTACATAAATTACCCCCGAGACAATAACTCTAAAACTGGTATGAGAAGATGTATGAATGTGGTCGAATCAAAAGTGGTGTGCCAGGATAGAAGAGTGTGGCGTTCAATCCTCTCTGCCTACCCCTGCGGGGAAACGGCGTGATGGTTAGTTAGTTAGTTAGTTTATTACCTCCGACAGATTAAAATTAATTTTAAATATACATTTTATTAATATTCTGTGTATAGTTTTCTGGGATATTCTGCCGTGTATATGTGACCTCTCTGGCCAGAGAGGTCACATATACGGCCGTGAGAACCGTGAAACGAAAACCTATGGACATTTTGTTAATATTTTATCAATGTGAATTCAGCTTAACATTGGACTTTTATAAAGGCCTTTTTAAGCTCTACAACTTTTCTATAAAAAGCATTCATATGTCTCTTACCGTTAAAACAATGATAAATCAATATACAAGGTTATTTGGAAAATATTTATAACCTCGTACGACTATACTCCTGCCTTGATTATGAGTCGAAAATGTTCAAACTATCACGACCTAATATCAATGGTTATGGAGATATGCAACATTAAAGTTTTCATTTATTTTCAATATTTCTGATTTTTTTTGTAAAACGTTGGACTATCATTACAGTAACTCTTGTCGATTACGAAAAATTCATTCGTTTCAAAAAGTTAAATAAAATGATAAAAACCCTGAAAAAATTCCAATTGGAATGTTTTCCAATTGGAATCTGAAGATTTTTATTTTACTTGTGTTAAAGGGAATGAATTTTTCATATTCGATATAAGTTACTGTAATGATAGTCTAACGTTTCACAAAAAATAAGTCGGAAATATTGAAAAAAAAATGTAAACTTTGATATCGCATATCTCATTAACTATTGATATTAGGTCATAGTAGCTTGAACATTTTCGACTCATAATCAAGGCAGGAATATAATCCCATGAAGTTTTTAATGATTTCCAAATAACCCTGTATAAACACAAACAAACAAATATATGATAACTTAAGTGATATCACTTTAATAACGGGATTTAAAAGAATCCTTTGACGTCATTTCATCATCGTTTATGAATACCGGGAGGAGAAATTGTAGAAGACCAGCATCCCGAGACGAAGAATCGAGATGCTTCATTTTATGGCGACTGTGGAAGATGTAAGATGTAATATATTCTAGCAGCTGATGTGCCCGTTCAATAGACAGAAAATTACACCTTCTAGAATAAGGCCCAAGATCGCGAAGGATTGAGGAAAGCAGTTTGCATTGTAGAAATATATTAAAGGACCCAAGGTAAAGACGCCTCATCAAAATAATCTATTCTGTTGCATACACTCTAGAGCAGTGGTTCCCAGAGTTCACAGGACCGCGACCCTCCAAAAAAAATTTCAATTCTAAGGACCCACTTCCTGCCTCACATTTTCCCAATACATATTTAAAATAGACTTCCCGAAAATCAGAATATACTTAATAAATAAAATAAAAGCTTTAGCAAACAACTGGCTTACCTCCAAAGGTAGAACAGAACTTACTGTAATTGCATAACAATTTATATAAATAAAAATGTATACCTATATAAATAAATTAATTAATTAAGGAAAATAAAAAATAATCTCAAACTAAACTTTAACCCTTTTTACATTAAACAATTATTCAACACATATTTACACTTGGACTTACGACTCACTCAACGTACCACTAACACTGCACTTGATACTTTGTAGATACATAATACCTATCTTACGAAAATAAATATTACTGACGAATTGAAAAAATATTATAATTGTGTTCTATAAGCCACTCTGGGACAGGCGTAGCCTAGTAGAGTGACATAATCCACAAATTTAACAACAACAAAAAAATGTGTAATTTATCTTATATTTTTATTATTAAAATAGTGTTAAGTACCTTTATTTGTAAACAAGGATTTTTTTGAAATAAATAAAAAAAATATAGTTTGTAATCAAGAAAAAAAGAAAAATTTCGAAACACTCGAAATTTTTAATTAAGAAAAATATTAATATGTGATATTTTAGTGGCAAGGATGCATTTGTTGCTTATTTCTCGTCATGACAGCATTAGCGTCGACTTCAATTTTAGTCACTTTTAATCGCAGTGAATTCGATACGTCCAATTTGTTTCTGTATTTAGTTTTAATAGAAACCATGGCAGAAAATCCCACTTCACATAAGTATGAGGTAGTGAAGGCTTGGTCAGATAAGCAGGGATAAATGTCACATACTGAAAGACAGAATTTTTCTTTTTGCTTGCGATTAAATGATTTTTTTCAGCGACGTAAATTCTGATAAATCAATAAGCTCTGCACTTGCCTTTGTTGACATTTCAGTTGGTATGTTGTCTTGAAATGGATTACAAATCTAATTTATCCTGTAGAACTTTTTCATCTCTTCTTCGAAGTTGGCGTTAAAGTTATTTTTCAACTGTGTTAAGTGAGTGAAAATTGCGTTGATATCTAGTTGCACTATTTCTATAATAAACACGACACGACCCGGGCGAGTTGCGCGGTGTTGTGACTGCGACCCATCTAATATCCGCTCGCGACCCAACTGTGGGTAGATTGGGAACTACTGCTCTAGAGTAGTCTTAAAAAATGAATAAAATTTTTTTTTTATTCTATTATCCATCCTTATTAAGATCTAGAAAGAATTGTTTAAAAGTAAAACAACATCTGTCGAAAAATGACGTGGCCTGGACCCTCATTATGGCCTCAAGTTTTATTATCAAGGGCATTATAATGAAACATATTCGTGGAAATGACAATGGCAGGTTTATGGCACACACGCGTGCAGGAATCGCAAATTAGCATTAAATATAAAATATTTAATTTTATCAGTGTAAAATTCGTACATGAAACTGTAAACGTGTCTCTTGAAAAGTTACTTTATTAAAAAAAATGCTCACTAAAACTGAAAAACTTATCAATCTATATCAGAGTGTTAGTTAAATTAGTTTAAACCGCTACCAGATTTAAGGTCTACTGGTTTCGAGACGTACCCATCTCTTCATCAGGACCAACACTACACTACTAGGTTCATAACACTATACACCACAACCATAGTATTGTTAACTTTTTACCAATATTTATCACATGTTAATATTGCCAAGGACAAGCATGCACTAACTTGCCTACAGAACAATCAGGAATCTACGAGAGAGAGAGAGAGAGAGAGAGAGTGAGAGAGAGTGAGAGAGAGAGGGCGGGGGCGGGGTCTAAAGTGGGTGTTACCAAATCTTTTGTGAAAATTTAAATTGAACAAAGGTTATTTATTAGAGGTGCTTTATTATTTACCGCTTCCCTAATGTAAAAAAAAATCTAAATGATTTAATTTTAACCTTTAATATTGGTATTCAATACCAATATTAAAGGTTTAAATTAAATCACCATGTTTATTACCCTGTTTTTCAGTTATATTATGTTATATTTTCAATGAGGTGGTTTGTAAATTTGGAAAAAAAATTGTTATTAATACACCTCATATGAATCAATCCATTTTTATTAATTAAAGCTTATTTATGTTTAATAAGTTTTTTCATAGCACATATTTTCATTTTTTTCGTTTTAAAGCAAAATTATCATTGAAATCATTTGTTTAACAAGCCTCCTTTTGTTAGGTTTAACATAATTTTTTTATCCAGCATAGCGAAAATTTAAAAATCACTGTGAGCAAAACAAGTTTCTGAAATTGAAACGAAAATTCCTCATTCCTTATCCTTTTCCCAGATGAAGTTAACATTAAAACGAAAATGTACGAGTTCTGTTTATTTTTTAAAATTCCGCTGAATATGTTCACCCCAGGTTGCGTTTGAAACTTTAATTCTCAAAAAGTATATCGCTCCTCAAAATCGTGCAATTCTTTTCAAGCGGAATTCTCAATTTAACAAGTTTCAGTGAAAATTTAAAAGTTCGCGCCTTATCTTTTCACTAAGGTGAATATTTTAGTCATTTAAATTAATTTTTATAGGTTGCTTAATGTTTCGTAGGTCCGCAAATCAGAAAAAATGGATCAAGATTATTTTTAAGTTTTATAGAGCTGTTGAAATCATAATCTCTTGTGGATTTATTTGAATGGAAAAACTTTTATCCGTTAACACTTTTATTTTGCACGCTACGAGAAAGACCAAGGAAGAAAGGTTACTCGGAGAAAGATCAGAAAGAAATGCTAAAATGAAGGAAAGACATGTTGGGCAGGAAGAACCTTTATAGGAAACACGTAAACAAGACTAATCTTTCTGTTTTATTCAACCTGGGATATTTGCCCAGTTAAAGTATTCAAGTATCCCTGGATTTGTATATAATACCAATCAGAAAATTTGGGTTTTAATTTTTTAATTAAGATAAAGATACCATCATTATATCAAGACTAAATGAGCACAAACGACGCTTCACTATTGCTTCAGGAAAGTTTATTCATAATAATAACATTTATTTATTAATTAATTTTTTTAATGGTTCACAAACAATGAAAAGCGCGTAACATGATATAGATTATACAATTATAATTCAATACGTCAAAATGCTTTTCATCACTAAAATGTGAACACAGCAAAGATAGAGATAAAAAGTAAAAAACAGAAAAAAGTGATTTTACAGAATGAGCTTGAACAAAGAGACTAAACAGATAATTTTGCAAGTCTGGTAATAGTTCTCTTATATTCATGGAAATCGTCAGGAAATATGTCAATGAGGATGTTATGATTATTTTCTATTTTGTTGTTTGACCTCAGCATTCTAGGTATATTAATTACATTCTATAATTATTTCAGGAAATTATTTTTTGACCGAAAATGCCTTAATTATTTTATCAAATATTATATTACCTTAAACAAATTGATTGTGTTGAAAATACGCATTTAATATCGGGGCTGATTCCGGAAATATAAAAATGGTGTCCTGAAATCTCTGAATCACAAATTTCGCTCAAAATTGTGTTCCCTGCTTGTTAGTAGTAGCGGTATCAAGTATTACAAATTATGTAGATTTTATTTTTACACTTAATTTAATTTTTAATTCAAATGAAACCTCATATTGGCTCATTTTTTATTATCTATATAAGTATATTTAAAAAAAAAACGAAATATTTAACTACTCGTATTTCTTGAATTTACTATTTAGAAATCACAATCAATATATTGACATGACTTAAAACATACAATGACACTACCATAAATAAAGTTTGAATAAAAATATTCTGAAAAAATAAGAATATTCTGACACATTATTAAAATCTGTCAAACTTTATGCATAGAAAATAACAATTATATTCACGATGCACACAATGTATTTTTCAAAGCCATATTTAAGCAATGTTAAAGATGTGAGAAGATATGAAAAATTTCCAACATTGAATATTTCATTTTGTTTTACGTCTTGAGAGTCAACTTTAATCTGTCGTATTCCCGTGGGCATAACGTAAAAATAATGAGAAAAGTATTTCGGGCCATCGTGTTATCAAGATTCGTTCTTCTCATGACAGACTCTAGTTTCGTGCAATTACTAGACGGCACATACCATCACATCTATTTTTGATCTAACATTTATCTTTCACTTGTGTTTGTCGAAATTCTAAAACTCGTGAATCGGAGAAAAAGAATGTGAATGGATTCACTGAAAAATTTTCTACCGACAATGGTTTTTTTCTTAATAAAATTTACAGCGATGGATAAAACCACAAAAATTAAGAAAGATAACCTCGCTTCCTTTTGAAACTGCATTTTTGCTTTGAAATTGTTCTATAAGAATTTTCCTTTACTGAATAAATAGCAAACTATTTATAAAAAAACAATCTAAATAAGATAATCAGTATTAATTCACAAGCTACCTGAGCGGCATTGCATACCACAAGGTCGCAAGCCTAATTTATTTATTTTATTTATTTAATATTCACGGAAAACCAACAGCACAACAAAGAAGCATATAAAACATTAATATCATATAGATGGCCAATTATAGGTCTCCACTTTTAGAAATATATTAATAATGATAAAAATGTTATGAAATAAATAAATTAAATTGATTAATTAAATTAATCAATTAACTTTTTCTTAAATCACGGCTTATAAGTTATTTTAGTTAGATTCCATCTTGTACAGAATACTTCAAATCACCAATATATGAAATCAAAAATGAGATCTACATATAATATCAATAAAGCTCACCAATTTATGATAGAGACGAATAATAATGATTTTTTTACGAATGTTGGTTTGTGAATTTGTTACAGTTTTGAATGGAGGCTAATTTAATTTTTAATTATGTATCTGTTCTCGATTACTCCATCATTGTCATCTTCTTCATCGAATATCGATCCACTGCTAAATAAAAATTTGAATTGTGCTCCATGAAATTCTTTCTTCAAATTAAAATGAAATAAGATTAAAATTTTACTGAACTGCTCAAAACTTTTTTTTTCTATGCCCCTAAAACTGTGTCTAAAAACTATTGTGAATAGAAGTATATTTATTAAAAGAGATGCTAAAATGCAGTTTTCAAACAATAATTATTACTATATATATTTACCTTTGTTCCAATTCTAATTATATATTTTTTAAAGTAGGGTTTAAAAGCAAAGGCAGCAATATAAAAAAAAAATTAATTGCAGCCATGGAGGATTACTAATTTATACTGTACTGACTTTGCGATTTTATAGGCAATATAGAATATAAATTTATAGGAAGCATAATTTTGGAATGGGTAATACATAAAATCTACAATTCAATACATTTTAAATAAGTTATCCTCGCTGACCGCATTCAAAGACATATTTTTATCTTTTGGATAGTGCTGCCTTCTTGAAGTTTCCAAAATTATACCACGGCAAGAAAAAAAATGTTTCATATCCACACTTCAATGAAAATTAACACTTCACTAGACAACAAAACAATTCATGTAGAAGATTTAGAGGTATTCATGGGATTTCATTCATAAGATTTAGAAGGATGCATTTTAATAGTAAACTTACAGTGCAGAACCATTGTATTTTCAATGATAAAATATCGCAGTCAGAAGCCGTAGTATCATAAATGTATATATATTTTTCAAATTTATTGTTTCAGAGGCGAGTTTATAGAACTCCATAATCACACACAAAACATAATTTCGTTGTCTGTCTATCTGTATGTGTGTCTGTAACTTCCTATAATGTTCGTAATTTCATACAAATTCGTGGTTAAAAAATTAAATTATATGGCTGAAAGAAGGGCGCGAATCTCGGACGCGCATATGCCAGCCCGGCACCCTAGTGACGCTGCTACCACTGCCTCTACGTAGACCGTCAAAAATATACTAGGGCTTAGCAAAAGCACTTGTTTTTATTCTTCTTCTTATGGTACCATCTCCTATCGGAGATCATTCTGGCGATTACGATTTTATTTACCGCCGCACGAAATAACTTAGTCGAGTTACACCTATACCAGTCCAGAGTTGCGCATTTTTTATAAATTAAAGATAAATTATCGAAGTCTCACAGAGAAGAATTTCTTTATATAAGAAAGATGTATGGAAGTCCTTACAGGGTGGCCCAGGGCTAATTAACTGTATGAGCTGACTTTAGAGATCACTTTACATAATTCCGTAACGTAATTTACCTATTCCACATTAAGAACATCCACACATTATCAAATTTTTGAAAACAAAATCAGTTTCTTTCATAAATAATTCAAATGGACCATGCTAGAGACATCTTTAGTCCTTCCCATGTCTTGGTTAGTATACCCACATAGATTTTGCAGCTGCATTATCAATCTCTATTGATTGATAATGCCTTCATAAAGCGAAACGCGTCTCATAAAAATTAAATAAGTCGAAGAGTTAAGATTGTTATTACGGTCGTTGACATATTTAACTGTAATTTAGGATATTTTATACGCACCGTATGTATTACCGAGAAGCGAATCTCAACGTTTCGTTGGATACTTATTTAACGTCATCAGGAGGACGACCTTTACCCGCGGAGGTGGAGGTCGGACTGATTAGGTGCTGCTTTCTAGGGCGTAAATTGTATGCACTTTGTTGTGGAGTGTTCTCTTCTTCTACAATAGAGGTCGCCAGTGTGCAAGTACTAGTACATATCGCACGCTGGCGACCTCTGTTATAGAAGAAGAGAACACTCCACAACAAAGTGCATACAATTTACGCCCTAGAAAGCAGCATCTAATCAGTTCGACCTCCACCTGCGCGGGTAAAGGTCGTCCTCCTGAAGACGCTGGATACGTATTCAACGAAACGTCGAGTTTCGCTTCTCGGTAATACATACGGTGCGTATAAAATATCCGAAATTACATTTAAATAAGTGGAAATAAAAAACAAGAGTTATTATTTTCATATATATTTTACGTCATATTCCCGATATGCGCATGCTTGATTACCATTTCTATGGACACAGCGTGGCTCCCGCGAGTTGTAACTTTGGTGTGCTACCTCGCTTATTAAAAGTATTTTCCATACATATTTTTAACCCTACTGCAAACGAGCATGGCATTACAAACGAGGATCGCTCGCGCAAAGGTGGTTTTTTAAAAATGAATTTTTCCACTGTTACGTTTTTATTTTATTTTTTCTTGGAAAAAAATTTGGCAACGCTGGTAGGCGAAACGAATTCCTTGAGAAATTTTCTCTTGCGAATTTATAAATTGTTTATTTAACGTATTCAATCATTAATATTATTAAACGTTCATTTTTCTCGCTTACTTAATGATTTATTTAAAGTAGGTTAATTCCTTCAAACTCCTATAGTTAATTATTTTAGTTTAATCAATGCGTGCTTCGAGTTTTAATAATTTGGTCGTTACTTATATTTGGAAATATATTATATTTAATTTTTTTATAAAAAGATAAGATGTTTGTTACAGTACTACTCCGAGAACAGGTGAAACAATTTCTCGACTTTACCTAAGAAAGGCAATATTTTCTAAAAATATTTTACGCTATATTTTATCAACAACAAAGGCTGAGCAGGGAAGAATTATTCAAGTGGAAATAAATAGTAAGATCGACAAATTTAATTCGACTTTTCTTAAACTATTGGACAACTATATATATAATTATAGAATGTATTCAGAGAATGCATCTTATTATTTCAACAAGGAAGAGCGTATTATGTATTTTAGTTCTGCATGGTTATCTGTAGGTATAACCTGAATGAACTCACAATATGATTTAGATTATTTATCTGTCCCGGGTAATTCCGTTATTTTTTTATCAAAATTTTTATCAAATATTATCAACATTTCGATGTTATTTTTTTTATTTTTATGTCACTATTTTTCAAAATAAACAGTAACAAAATAAGTGTTTGGAACATGATAAATAGTACACAGACAAAGATTAAACCGCTGAACATGTAATAACTAGGCAAATCGTTAACCGTATGATTATAATGCAGAAGACTTACCATATTCACTTTTTTTTAATAGAGATGCGAACACGGAATACGTGTCACATCCATATTCTTACTATTTTTAAACTAAGCTAAACGCTTGTGTTATGAAAATAGGAATAACTTGCTAGTTCGGAGTGAGGTTTGAACCCGGGACCTTAGAACTGTAAGACCTCATTGTATGTAAGACGGTATTTAACGAATTTTCTGAAATGTGTTTGTGATATTTTTAAACCTGTGTCTATCCCTACTTTTATTCTCTAATAATATTCGTTCGAATAATAAATATTTCACTACCGTGAAAATCTAATTGTTTTAATAGATAAATGTAAATGTAATTGGCAATATTACGAGTATTCTTTGTAAATACACTGTAATGTACATTTAATCTAAATTACTTACTTTATTGAGATATTTACAGTACGTCATGATAATTCAAAATGACAGTTTCTAGATAACGTCTGTTTTCTGTTTTGGTTTCAAAAACAACAAAATATTTGTTTTATATCTAAAGCCAAGATAAGATGTTTTACCTTATAAGTTTTAAATGCTATATCGTCCATTTATTAAATTAATGAAGAGAAATGTTTTGTCAAAGTGTACGAAATATTTTTTTATTTTATTTGCTGACTCAATGAAATGCTTTAGATGGTTTTTGACATTTCAGAATAAAAATACTAAAAACTTTGAAAGATATTTCTATCTTTTTTAAAGGTCTTATAAATTTGACATCACTCAGTCTCCACCACAATCAAATTGACGTCATAGAAGACCACGCCTTCCGACAGCTGTCAAATTTGACGGAACTTGACTTGGCTCACAATGGAATCGTAGCAGTTTCTGGTAAGTTAAAAAATATCAATTGGTTTATTACTATTATTTTGCACAAATTTTTTTATTACGAACTTCATTTAATAACATTTGAAAAGTTGTATTTCGGTATGACATTTGTAAAAAGTAAATGGCCTTCTTTTCTGTCTCGGAAAATTACAACTCTGACAACGGAAGAGTTCCATGTGAGGGAGATGAAGCAGCCATTTTGTTTTTTTTCAAATTTTTAAAATACAATAATAGTTTATTACATTATACATTAATGGATGCTATCAAAAATATATTAAAATAGTATATCACCTCTTTGTAAAAAGACATAAAATTTCAGGCTGCCAATGTGGTGAAACCACTTTAATTAATTGGCAGCTTTTTACGTTGAAAATTTTGCAAATTCGATTACATTTTAATAAAGCCTAGTATATAGCTCTCAATATTGTTCTAATCATTTAATTTTATGATGGTATCAAATGATTTTATTAAGGTAACATTAAGGAATGGACATTTATCAAAGGCATGTATTTAAATTATCATTTTAAGTTTGCAAAAAATAGCAAGCAAAAAAAATCTAAACGATCATCTTTTTTACTGATTATCCTCTTTCTCCGAGACATAACATAAATCAAATCAATCGATATTTTAATCTGTTTAGAGCGACGCAAAAATTTTTTGATACGTACAAATTATGTTCGATAGTTACTACTTGTTGGGCCCCAAAACTAATAAAAATGAGAATTAAATATATTAAATTTTGAATATTAGATTTCACTAAAATTCTTTTTTGACTATTTAAATTTTGACTGACAAATTTTAGAGCTCACGTAAATTTTTCCTAACCTAACCTATCTAATCTAATCTAACTTATGCTATTTTAGTCGGCACTTTAAGTTCAGGTATATTTATTAAATTGCTTAAAACACCCTTAGGTTTACGATAACAATTAAAAAAGAGGATCAAATATTATTTTTGAATACAAAATATTCATTGAGTATGCTTAAACATTATTATCGTGTTACCTTGAATGCAGTTCATTTATTATTTATCCGTAGATCAACTAATATTGATGAACTAATTAATATAAAGATAAAGCATAATAAAACATAATATTTTGAGTATGTTCAAAATTTTCAGAATAGGACTGGATTTTTTTTTCACAGGGATATCAATAATCAATCAACGTATATTATAGAAGATCTGTGGTCATTCAAGGGGAATGAAAAGGCTTTGGGGGCGGCCGCGTTGAGAATCCTTGCAACTCACATGTGAGACGTGGAGTATAATTTAAATATATATATGCAACTTCCAAAAATTAGATGACATGGTATTCTATCATGCGTGGAAATGGCGAACGTTGCATATGTGTAAAGTGATAATTTTAGCCAACCGCACGATAGGTCGTAAGGCTTATGTACACCCAAAAAGCCTTCTATACCTACTCTCTCTTAAAAACATAGTTTCGTCTCTGTGAGACATCTATAATATACATTGATCAAAAAAAACATAATTTATTTTAAAAAATACTCATTTACAATAGATCAATTAGACTCAGAGGGTTTGGAATAATATTGTCCCTTTATCAGATGCCTTCGATTCTCCTGCAGGTAATTCACTCGCCCATCTGGTCCGCCTCCAGAAGTTGGATTTGGCGCACAATTTCCTCCGCGCCCTGACTGCAGACCTCGTCAGACCTCTGGTCGCTCTGAGAGAACTAAGGCTGGACGATAACGACATATCCATCGTGGCAGGAGATGCTCTAACGCCGCAGGTTATGCTCGACAGATTAACACTATCAGGTTTGTTCAAACCCTTGACTGCTCTTCTAGACTAAAATAGTTTTATCATAATTAGGTTTTATCTCATTTTTTGTTGCTTTTCATTTTTATTCGAGTTCTGATAACCACTCGTTGTTAGACAGAAATAATCTTTTTCAGTATCCCAATTTCAGCCTTAAGCCGTTATCTTTCTGCGTAAGATTTGGGAAGAATGGTAATGAGATTTGTTTTTAGTTATTCTTTGAGAATAGTATTATTAAGTTGTTTAAAAAATATATAACTATGAAAATGTGAAACTCACAAGTAATATTACAAAAGCGATGAAAATAATAATGAATAGTTTTAACTTTTAATTATTTACATTAGATAAAATCGCAATCTTTATAAAGCAGAATTATTTGGAAATATCTATACTTTCTTATTATACGTATAATATTTAAAATAATCTTAGCTAGATAGATACATTAAATTTAAAAAAAAATTATAATTCTTAGAATTATGCTGTATTTATTTTAAAGAAACATCACTTTTACGTTTCTCAGAACAAGTTATCTAACGATATTTGCTAGTATAATAATTTAAATATTTTTTCCTGTTAATATAAAAAATTTAAAAATATAATAAATATTGTAATCAACTATTCCATTGTGGTTATTAATTATAAATTAACTTGGTTTAAAGCGCTATATTTTAGCAACATCAACTAGTTTCAGAACCCTTTAGGGAAACTACAAAATATGGTCAATGTATGTGTGTAACAAAGAATATTGAAAATAATGTCATACGACATGTGCACACAAAACAAGTTGCTATCAAAATAAAACTACTCATACATATTTTGTATCGTTAAATTTACAGTTTAACCTCAATAAGGAACATTGGTTATAAAAACAATTGTTGCCAAAAATAAAGTGGTTTAAACCACGTGAATTTTCGTAAAAATAAAAAAAAGAGCTATTGAAATGTAACTTAATCAAAAACACAATCTTTTGGTTATAATAGTTAAGGTTAGGTTAAATTACATGTAACTTTTCTGAAAAAAAAAAGCTGAATTAAGTTTTTATAGATATGAAAAGAATCGTAATCAATATATATATATATATAAATTGATTACGATTATATATATATATATATATAAAGAAACCCGTGTTTCCCTACCCGCCAAATTTTCTTCACAACCAGCCACAACCACTTGGTGTCACATCGAAAATATGCGAGTTTGGTGGGGAAGGCTGTGCGTGGGTGGGAGTGGATGACGAAAATGTGCTTTCTAGCACATTGTTTTGTTATGGGAAGGCCGCAAATGCTTCAGATTGTTTCAAAATAGGCGCGCCGACTATGTCGGTGAATCTAGAAGGTTCCAGAAAAATCCGCTCTAGAAAGATCTGGAAGGAGAAAGTTCTAGAAAATTCGGGAATTTTCTAGAACTAGAGGGAATGTTCTAGAAGGTTCATGAAAGTTCTATGACGATCCAAACAGTGTTCTAAAAATCTACGCGTGCGAAGTAAGGAAATAAAATATAATCAGATCTTTTCTCGGTTTTCGATATTTTCAAGACTTTTTTCCCAGATAATCCCCTGAACTGCGACTGCAGCCTCTCGGAGTTCGCGGCCTGGCTCAGGGCGAGCAGCCTGCTCTCCTCGCTGGACCGCGCCAGCGCCGTGTGCACCACTCCGCCGCACCTGGAGGGGGCCGCGCTCCGCTCCCTGGCGCAGCGGAGCCTCGCGTGCGGGGGCGAGCGGGACGGGGATACAGACCACGACGGGGATGACGATGATGAAGAAGACGCGGAGGAGACTGTGCTGGAACGGGAAGAGAGCGAAGCCGTGACGACGGTTTACAACGCGGAGACCCGCACAGAAGCGCTGGTGTCTGGAGATGACGATGATTACTACGTCAATGTTTCGAGAGAACAGGTAAAAATAAAATTCAAACGTAATAATTTCGTTGTCTGTCTATCAGTCCATAAAACGCTGTACAATCTTTACTCTACAGTTTATAAACACCCTTTATTTATAAAAAATGCAACTTTTGTTTTTAATATATGGATGGCATTTCATTTCTTCTTAAAGGTCACAATTTATTTGTCCTTGACTTTGCTTGAATTTAAATAGGCTTTTATAAAGCAAAAAAGGACACATTTTAATAATTTATGTTTTAATTAACAAGACTACTAAAGTATGAGTGTGAAGTATAAGGTACGCTGAAAAGATATAAAACCGAGTTGGTAAAAACAAGATTATGATATGATCCTAAAATGTTGATAATAATTTTTTCAGGTTACTCTCTCAGAATTTCACTACGATGGTACCCTAAAATGTTGATAATAACTTTTTCAGGTTACTCTGTCAGAATTTCACTACGATGGTACCCTAAAATGTTGATAATAACTTTTTCAGGTTACTCTCTCAGAATTTCACTACGATGGCACCCTAAAATGTTGATAATAACTTTTTCAGGTTACTCTCTCGGAATTCCACTACGATGGTACCTTGGTTCGATTGCGATGGACTGTTGGATCCACAGCACTGCCGTACACGTGTGATGCCGTCTTCGTATACGAAGAGCAAGAGACCAAAGAAGCCATCATGAGCTCGGAACCCCTGCATTGCGACTCTACGGGAATGCCAGAACCTCAGGATCTCAGGGTTACTGTTCCGGGGAGCAGAGACCTAAAGATCGGACACAAGTCAGTTCATGTTCAGGAACAGTAACGGAGTTAATTTTTAATAAAATCATTATAATGCTTAATATTTTTAGTATTATTTATTTTGTTTTATTTAAATCTGTAACAATATTATCTTAAGACATTCTAAAAACTATATATGCAGTTTGTCTGGATGAACAATATGTATTTTATAGATACATAAAATACTTGTGTAAGACCACTTTTGAGTTCAATTTATACCCGACTAGTTTCGAGAGCCACGGATGCTCTCATCTACAGGTGAGAATATAAACTAAAAAAATTTAGGTACTGATAGAGGTGGGTGGGTTATATGTGGGGAAAAGGATGGCCAGGGGTGGAGCCTGATTTATTATATTCTCACCTATAGATGAGAGCATCTGTGGCTTTCGAAACTAGTCGTGTATAAATTGAATTCAAAAGTGGTCTTACACAAGCATTTTATTTATCTATAAATTATCAGTCATTCCAAAAACTAAATGTCAAATCAATAAATAATATAATAGTATGTATACTCACACAATAATATTATTAAGTATAAAATATTCATATTTCATTATAATTTTTTTTTAAATTAAATTTTTGTTTGTTCTGTTTCGTTTCTTAGTCCATCCGGTATTTTGTTAAATAGTTTTGCTTTTATATATTTTTTAATTCGGTCTCTGTAAAAGTTGTTAGATTCTTTTGTTAATAATTTTTTTCGTTTTTTAGTTTTGTCATGTATCTGTGTTGAATTTGTGTTTTGAACCTTTCGTCTGTGTATTCATCTAGGGTAAATTTATAATGTAGCTGTTTTGTATTGGTAAGATGTTATTCTTAAACATAGCTAAACGCTTGTGAACAATCCTAACCATCATAGCGAATCACAAAAAAAACATGATGAACATCCATATCTTAGAAGAAGAATAGGAAGATCCCGACTCCACTAGGAGTATGGCGTAAAGAAGGACGCAGTAGAAGTGCGCTACAGATTCTGGATTAGAAGAGAGTTGTTGGGATCCTGGAACATGTAAAGACGAAAAATCCAGAAGATCAATGTGTGTCATGGACAAAAATTAACTGCCAACTACTTGACCCCATGCTCGGTGTCATCGAAAGACTAAATGTGGGGTATAAAAGCAAAGGCTATAAAAAGGTATCCAAAAATTATTTTAATGTAGTTATCGAGGATTACTTATTAAGAATGTACTAAATTCGATGCACATGGTTTTGGAAGATACATAAAATCTTTAATTCAGTACATTAGTAATTAGTAATTAGTAGACTTCATTCCAGGCCCGTACGGTGAAAACATTGACACATGACTTTTAAGTAAACATATCTATATTTTGGAAAAAAAATTAAATTATTAATGTATCTAATAAAATGCCATGATATATTAAAATATAAAAAATATTTTAATACTTGTGATAGGAATATTACTAGATATATGTTTTATTTCCATTTTTTCTAAATATATTGTTATGTAATGTTCCCATTGCACGCTCCTGCTGCATTCTAAACATTTTTTTATTTTTTGTATATTGCTTGCCTTTGATTTTATTCTCCTCAAATAGTTTAGCTTGATATTTAAAATTTCTGGCTAAACATTCCTTGGATGTTTGTGTTTTTTTTATTTATGCGTTTTTCTGTCACTCGCAGGTATCGATACTGCATCGCATTGCTACAAGGCTCCAGAGACAGTGATGAATTAAACCTGGTCCTCGGGTGTAGTGATGTCCTTCCACTTCGTCCTACGACTGCAACAGGAGAGATCGTACGCAAGGAGCCGACTGTCAGGTAAGAATTATCGTAACCAAAAACGTAGGGTTCGTACATTATATTAATCTCCTCCTCTCCTGTGTCGTGTCAAATCACTCCAACGTTGACTATCACTTGTCGTTCAAAGTCCTGTCCTGGGAATTATATACAAAGTGGTTTCTCTTGCCTTCTCTGAATGATTTTTCGATTGGGGTTACCTTCCCTTAGCTGGGGGGGTCCAGTTTTGTGGCGCTGGAAATTCACCATTTGCCCACTGATGGTAATATAAGTGGCCACATTGCCCGGTGTGTTTGCGAGACCAAAATATCACTCTAGGGCCTGAATTTAGAGTCAATACTTAGATTATCTTAAAGGTTAAGGTACGCCTTAAAAGCATTATTTTGTACTGAAATATTGCGCTTTTGAGGCGTACCTTAAATTACTCTAAAGTCGGGCCTAGGACGCTAATGAGTTGAACTTGATAGTAGTGTTACTATGCTGGTGCACATTCCAATAAAGTATACCCCATCATAGCTCTGCTACCCATTCGGATGCTATTTTATTTAGACTGTGAATAATATTATACATTGTGTAAGAAAAATTGATATTAAAAATATTTTAAAAAGATAAATATATTATATTGCTCACGGTATTTTATTAATAATGTGAGAAAAATTATATATTTACAATTTTTAAATATTTTAATTATCAAATGATTAATGTTTTTTTTGCAAAATGTTTTCAACTTATGTGTTGGATTCTCATTTGATTTTTTTAAAAAGTGTTTCTTTATCTCCATCTTACAGCATCTCCAAAAAATATCACATCAAATTTATTATTTTTTTTTTTTAATATTTATTAAAACGCAAAAAAAGAAATAAAAAAACTTATTATCATAGAAAATGAATATTTATATAAAAAAAAACGTTTAGATGTGGGCAACACGTCATTTTTCGTAAATACCTTAAATATTGTTTACTTGGATTATTTCAAATACGTCTGAAATGAAAGGTTTTTATTTGGCCGGTAGAACGAAAAAATAATAGGCTATCCGGCGGATATTCACGTTACATTTGTTTTACAAACACAGAAAACTCTACTTTATATTTTTATATTAATATTTATATAACTGACTTCATCAAAGATACGTACGATCGAAAGAAAGATGATATCTGATGTACAGGTAATGTTATTTATTTCTGCTCCACATCATCGTATACTTATGTTTTAAATTAACATAATTTTGATTAGCTCTAACATTCTTAAATCACCCCTGATTGATCTCTTGCCCTGATCTGGTCTATTTCACGAGTGATTGAATAGAATGAGATTCTGTCCCTTTGAGCAATTTATTGTTTCTGATTGTGCAATTGAAGAAAGGGCTCCAGGTGCCACTTCAACGCGAATAAAATACGCTAGTTGTGACCCTTTTAACCTCCAATCAAATAATGTAAAGCCATTTTGTAAAAGTTTCAATAATAAATAAAAAATCTCATTTATATGTTACGATTGGTGAAGTTAGTATCCATCTATTTAATCATTTTATATAATAAAAAGAGTATCTACGAGTGTTAAAAACTCAAATAATAATACTTATCAAACTCGTCAAAATTTTACGGTTTATAAAGTCTTAAATACAATAATACTTATCAAACTCTGGAGTTACGATCCTCAGTAGTGAGGAAACTGAATGGAGATGTTTCAATCTATGCTGAATATCATGATTATTATTAAAAAATTATGGATAGTGAATAGTATTATATTTTAATTTATATAAAATAACTTTGTAAACATCACTTTTTATTGAAAAAAATTCAACATGTTTCGAAGCCAATTTTTGTTATCCTGACGAAGAAGCCATTGGCTTCGTAATATGTTGAATTTTTTCAGTAAAAATGTGGTGTTTACAATGTTATATTATATAAATTATAATTATGTCACCACAAAATAATTTTGCTATATTTGAAGAAGATATTATATTTTAGTTCACAAAACCAGATACTTTGAAAGTATATATTTGTAGGATAATTCTTTATATATTTTTTTAATTTTCAGGGTATCCGGTGTAAGATCAAATGTAACATCCGGTGGAACGCTTTCGATCCAAATATCTTTATTCGGTTATCCACCAGACAGGCCTCAGAATCTGGAGCTTCAGAATGGAGTGGATCCGTCACCCGACAAGATAGCGGAATACTTCGACGCCCTCAACAACTGCTACGTCAGCCTGGCAGTTCTTGCGCAGGGCTCCCTGATAGCCCAGAGCGACACGCAGTGCGAAAATACCTTCGTCAAGATGGAAGGGTTCATGGATGGCCCGTACAAGGTCTGCGCTTCCCTTTCAGAGTTCCAAGTGACTGGTCCGAATACCAAATGCGTGCTGGCGGAGAAAATTGGGAAAGCGGACGTTGTTCAATCGTCGGTTATGGGCTTGAACATGGCTTTGATTGCCGCCTGTGTCGGCCTCGTGACTGCTGTCGTTGTGCTGATTTGGGCATCCAGAAAGTTATTGAAGAAGCCTAAACAAGCCGTCCAGTCTCACCAGTGCTTCGTGGCAGACCCTCAAGCGTGTGATGACGTACAGCATTCGAGGTATGTGAAATTACATGCAACGACAAAATTGTGATATGAACAAATTGCCCGTAGAACTTTTGAAACAATCCAGTGATTATTATTTCATGTGAATTTAACGTTTCAATGACTGAGTTTTATGCTCCTGACTTTTTTGGTGTGTTATAAATATTCAAGATCAAATAAAAATGTCTTTAAAAGTGCCATTGTTTTAAACATAAAGAAATTAACTAGTATCTAAGTAGGTATATCTTAAGAGAAACATATTTTATTTATTGAATAATTGTGAATAAATATTTTTCAATGCATTTATAATTAACTGTTAAGCCGTTATTGTTTCAATATCGCAATTTATCACAAAAGAAAACTTAAGCAATATAGTTTTAATATTAAATAAATATTTTTAACCTTGTTTCATAATATTGCTTCAAAATTAAGCATAGCCCAAAATAATGCTAGATTTTATTTAGAATCGTACGTTTACTTTACACATTGTAAGAGAACATTTTATTAATTTTGTATATGAAAATATTTTCGTTTATTATCAAATATACTTTCTGTAAATAATAGAATATTATTACTGTAAATATTAAAATTATGTAGGTACTATTCTGATCCTTGAGATACACCTGAGGTGTACATTAAAATGTTTAATCGTACTAAAATATTCAGTCAATTAATATAGAAATAAATATATTTTGTGTCATACTTACGATATTAACATACTGACGATACCAAATACGAAGGAAAGCATTATGTTTAGAGTGTAAATAAAATTTGTGATAATGTTATATATAAGTTATAATATATAAGTAAATAATAAAAAGTAACAATAAAATTGAAGAACTTTTATTCATTTATAATCAGTAAGAACGAACCATGTGATGAAACTATTCCAGTTTTTGTGTTTTGAGGGGATTAGAAACAATGGCGACACAATGCATTTAACTGTAATGCAGAGCGACATATTAATAATTTATTTTTAAAGCATTTTGTGTGTTTTAGAAGCTATTTTATCCAATGCATATTAATATTAACATCTCCGTTCTAACTTTAAAATTAGTTACAAAAACGATCGTCTAAATTTGGTCTTTTGTTTCTGATCCCGTGAATTTAGAATAATTTTCATATTGAATTACTTACTTACCATCACGCTGTTTTTCCGCGGTGGTCGGCAGATAAGACAAAGTACCACACTCCACTACTCTGACACACAACTCTCGCCTCTTCCAGATTCACACACCTTCGCATACAAGCTCAACTATTATTGGTAAACAGGACCATCCTTCGGTATCTGATTAATTTGTAACACTTATCATATACCTATGCCGCAAATGTTGATGTAGTAAAATATATGCTAGGAGGTCTAATTCACTTGAAAACATTTTTTTTACATGTTTACGTCTAATTCATAATTACAGAGAAATGAATAAATAGCTACACTGGTTTTATTACTAAAAGTTACTTTTTCATGGCATGGAATGCATATCTTTTCGACCAATGAACCACCAAAGCGACAATTATATCTAATTAAAGATGTAGTACAGAGAAATGGATGAAATACGAGAATAGGTAGGTACACACAGAAATATCTTTGCCGTAAATTCGCAATAACATGGATGTTCCGGCATGGAAACAGGTTTAAATTAAATTTCATTTACGTATTTCATTGTAAAAGCTTACCTTAATTGAATAAATACTTGACTTGGATTAAATGTAATTAGTGATGAGTATAATCAATTGTACTGATTATTTATTTATTATAAATTAGTTTTTTTTGTTGATTTTTAAAAGTGATTAAAAGACAGATTATACACATTTCCCGTGACACCATATTATTTTCCTGCATAAATATCACAAATAATTATTTATTTTAAATTTATAAAAATGTTAAGAGTATCAGATTTTTAAAAGAATTGTGTGTTAAACAGGATCCAATTACTGTCATACAATGGAATACAGTCAGTTCTTTGAAATAATTTATAACGAACTAAAATTTCTGCGAGATAAATTAAAATAAAATATGTATCTCGTATTATTTATATTAAAAGTATTTGATAAAAATTTCATTGAAATATTTGATGGTAATATTTTTGATAAATATTTAATCACGATTTTTTTGTGAAGTGTATTTATGTACATACAGCTTATTAAAATATTCTAATCCCACGCGACTGCTGTCAATATGTAATATAAAGGCTGAGATCTACATAAAATACAAAAGGAACTAGAATGATCAGGTAAACCAGATTACAGGATGCTTGTATCAAAAACTTCAGCAGTTGACTGAAATCCAGGAGAAGACGTATGAGAGTATCGTGGAGTTATATCATCTGCCTTCCCTCACGAGGAAGCAGGAAGACAGTAAGTGTAAATATTTACATTTACAATATATGAACGCGTGAATTCAATTGAATAAAATAGTTTTATCTCAGTAGGTAGATAGAAACTGCGTAGTACATATGGAGGGAGGAAACTTGACACACATATCCACATCATTTGAGAGGGAGTGCTATGACGTGGAAAATGTCTGCTTCCGGTCTTGATGATGCCCCCGATCACTTCCGCTTCCTTTACCCTTTAACAGGCGCTGGAAACTGAGACAATCCTACAAACAAGAGAGGAATTCCAAATCTGAAAAAGCTGTTTGAATTGAGGGGATTGTTGGAGAAAATGTTCAAAGGACATCACGTAGATGTGGTTTCCGTTAGGAGTACTGCCGTGAATGTATTGCGATATTATTTTTTGTAATGAAAGTTTCTCAAAATTTGGTGTAAGAAATAAATTGACCGATAATTTGAAAAGTAAGGATCATTCTGATTTGCTGGGTACAGATATATGTTTTTTTTTTTAAATAGAGATGTGAACACGGAATTTGTGTCACATCAATATTCTTACTATTTTCAAATTAAGCTAAACGCTTGTGCTATGAAAATAGGACTAACTTGCTTGTCTGGAGTGAGATTCGAACCTGCGACCTTTGGATCACGAGGCGAGAGTCCTAACCACAAGACCAACAAGCTACTCAATATAAAATATATACTCATGTTACAATATTAAAAGATAATTTAGATAATTGTTCCGTTTTGAAATTGCTTATGTAATTTGTACGTGAATATAATAATGTAACATTACCAGATGGATAACTGTACTTAGGCGGATGTATAAATAATAGATCATCTGTATAAGAATGAGAAAAAAAGATAACAGTTTAAACTGAGTCAGTAGACAGCGGCGAGATGACAAAAGTTGTAGTCAATCCGCATTTGCACCGCATGCAGCATGTGGTGGAAATGCAAGGTATAGTGAAGAACGAGAAAATTAGGAGCAAATGGAGATGTAATATATGGAGGATAGAAAGCCAAAAGGACGTTAGTGATTGTTTCGTTTTTTTAGGAACTTTACAGGGGAGCAAAATAAAGTTCTGTCAATTTGATTTTGTCAATGTTTTCTTTATTATTAAACGATTTTCAAATCTGTTAATCCAAAACACATTTGGAAAATGTTTAATAATAAAAGAAATATTGACAAAATCACATTGACAAAACATTATTTTGCTCTCCTGTAAAGTGCGAAATAATCACTAACGGCTTTCTACCCTCGATATATAAACGAAGGTCTTTGAGGCAGTTTGGTCATATGGAACGATGAGCGATCGGGGGATGATATATTTGGCGAGTGTTATAGACACCAACCAAAAAACCAATATTGGAGAATAGCCCAGTTAACCAGAGCCGACGAGCATACATGAGAAGACGCATGAAAGTGGACAAGACGAGAGTGGTGCCTGGTCAGAAAGGCACCCTCTTCGCTTATCATCGTACATGTTGAACATGTTATATGCTAATTATAATGTAACCCGTCATTTTGATGGGTTACAGCTAGTCTTTTATATAAAATTGATTCAAGGACCCGTGATTTGCCACCGTTACTGGAAAGTCGTGAATACATCGAATCCTTGACCGGTAGCCAACAACATGCCGTCTCTACAGAGGTTTATGAATATTACAATGCGCTGGCCTCTGAAGTCCTAACATCATTTGAAATACATTATCGTATTGTTCTTGAATCGCATGCATTGCAGTGTGGCTCGTGTATTGCTTGATCGCAGCTCACAGCAAAGCAAAACCTAGCGCAATCCGTTGAAATAGATTACGCCTTATTTTAGAAGCTAGATTCACCATTTTTACTTTTTATTTTTATTTTATTTGGGAAACATACAGTACAATTTTAATTTTTTTTATATAATGTCAAAAAAATATTTGTGAAAATGACCAGTAAAGTTTCCTCGAAGCTGATAATAAAAAATAAAAAAACTAAATAAAAAACAATGATAAAGAATATGTGATAAATAATAAATATTTCAAATATTTTAATTATGATAATGCATAAAATGGGAGGGGTGGGGAGAGGGAGGGAATGGTATTCAATTAAAGAAGTATCAAATCAATAGTCATAAATGAGATTACGGAGTTTTATTTTAAATAAAAGCAAATTGTCTGTAAAAATGTCTAGATTATGTGTAGAATTTAACATATTGTATTTCGAGGTGCAACGAATTACAAAGCAGTTTTTTAAGTAGTTAGTCCTACCAAAGTTTGCGTAAAATAAATTATTTGAACGCGTTGAGTATGTAGGACAACTTAAACCTATTTGTTCTAATAAATAGGGCGAGTCAACCAAGTTATTCAAGATTTTATAGATAACACAGATCTTTTATGCATCTTCTATATGATTAGAGGAAGGATTTTATGGTAACACTCGCTTTCTGTGTATGAGTTGAATTCTAAACGGGAACGGAAATTTAAAATATTGAAAAATTTGTGTTGGATATTTTCAGGTCGCTCACTGTATGTAGAATAATGAGTGTTCCAGACTACTGATCCAAACTCCAGTTGACTGCGTACAAATGAAAAATATAAAGAGATTAATGTATACGTTGATTGAAATGGGTTTGACGTTCTGGCAATGAAACCAAGGAGTCGATATGCTTTAGCAATTAGCACTAAATAGCGCGATAGCTTAGATGCACAGTGTACTGTTTTAAAGCCCGATTTTTAACGCCATAACATTACACTTATGAATACGGTCATCTTGTTAAGAGTTATTGGTGGTGCCTCGATCATAGAGGAATTATGCATCTATCCTCAACAATACGGCCCGAAATTCATTAGAATTATTTGGCCATGTTACCAGATATAATCTTAGGACTCCGTGAGGACAGGTGATCCACGGCGGCTGGGAGGAACCAGATCTCGTGGAAGGTATGCTAACGCGACCTGGACCCACCTGATGTAAAGTTCGCAGAGCCCATTCCTGAAATGCGCAAACAATGCTGCAAAGCGGAACATGTGGCAACAAATAACTTGCACTCATTGAGATCAACAAAAAAAAAATTTAGAATCACGCTGAAATTAAAATAAAATAACCGAAAACAAAATATTCAATATAAAATAACCATAGTTTACCTAATAACTTAACATGACAAAAAATTATGATCATGCAGACAGCCTTTTATTAAGCGAATTATTTTGAAAAAAAAACTGCTTTGGGCACGGTATTGCAAAGTTATAGTCATTATTAACATCAACACATACTCGTTACATAAGACCTGATGATGTACCCTGCAATGAGATCCAAAACTTCGGCCAGAGAGGTCAGATATACACGGCAGAATATCCCTAAAAACTACACACAGAAGACTCGTGCTCATCTGTTGCAATACTGTCAATGCTTAGTGAGAACAAATGAGAATCTAACAGACCAGATGATTGTAAATACCGGATTTAAAAAGACAGTTGTAAATTTATAAAGACAGATAGATAAACGAGGGGGTACCCAAAAGAATCGGAACTTATGTTGTGGCGGACAGAATTTTTGTACTATCAGGTTTTGCTTTTGTTGGATCATGTAGAACTACCTTTTTTCAGTCATTATGGAGAAGGATCCGTTTGGCTGGTGTAAAATTTTTTGTGTGCTTATCATTTTCCCGATGACTGATTGTCGTTCTGCTTTGAAGGAAGAGTTCCGAAATGACTAATTATGATGCTATGGATACGACAATAAAACAATCAAGCCAATAGAAAACTCCTGTCAAGCATCACAGAAGACGAATTGTTTCCAATAGTTCATTGGACAAGTTCAGATTGGACAAGATCATTATCCCTAATCAATATATATATATAAAAAGAAACCCGTGTTTTCCTATCCGCCAAGTTTTCTTCACAACCAGACACTACCACCCAATTAATTAAAAATGTGCAAGTTTGGTGGGGGTGGCTGTGCGTGGGTGGGAGTGGGTGACGAAAATGTGCTTTCTAGCACATTTTTTCGTTATGGGAAGGCCGCAAATGATTCAGATTATTTCAAAATAGGCGCGCCGACTGTCTCGGTGAGTCTAGAAGGTTCCGGGAAAACCTGCACTAGAAATTTCTGGAAGGAGAAGGTTCTAAAAAATTTCCGAAAGTTCTATAAGGTGAGTAACGGAATGTGTCGGTGTGTCTAGAAGGTGCCTGTACATTTGATAAATTTCTTGAAAGTTCTGGAAGGAGAATGCTCTAGAAGGTTCGCGAAAGTTCTATGACGATCCAAACAGTGTACTAAAAATCTACCCGTGCGAAGCCGCGCGGGCACAGCTAGTTAATATTATTTTGAAGGTGATAAATTTTTTTTTAAAATAATTAAAAAATCGTTTTTTTTAAAATGAGCTTAGTTTCATTTGGCTACCCCCTCGTAATGCGTGTATAGACGAAATAAGCACAAGTAAACTGTAAAAATGTTTATTTCCCTTTTTATCAGGCAATTCTATTGAAAGTTCCTGGTTTTAAACATGTACTAACGAAAACGTTTAGAGGCTGCGCAAACAAATAATACCTATATTCGTCATCAGCCAGTAATGGATACACATCTCTCCAAAGGATTGCCAATTCCTTCTGTATTCAACCATTATCATTGTTGTTAGCCACTCTTGGTCTTTGACTCCAATGTCGTCGTTCTATGAAGCTTGAGAATAGCCAACACGTATTATATCTCTGCGATGCCTCCTAGGCCTCTTACCCTTTTGTTCATCGTCCCTTTGTCAGATATATCCAGCCCACGGCCACTCGATTTTCAATCGGATTCGAATGCTAAGTAGTCAATCTCTTAGAGATTTCCAAACCATCTCTTTTGCGCAACTTTAAATTAACGTATTGAATGAAAAATTAATGATTATGTGAGCATACACTGGTTGAAGACAGAATATTATATTTTGTTTAGATATCGATTTAAAAGTTTACCAAAAGGTAATTGGTATGGAAGTTATTTTATGGTACAGAATGATTATTTTGTACTTTCCCGTGGCTTCCAGGTTTTTATAGATGTTTCTCGATGCTTCCCGAAAGCCGTAGATTACGCTAGGCCGTTCTGGAGTCGTCGATAGTATTGTGACAACTTTGAACAACTGTCACATGAAAGGAGTACGTGATTCTTCTGAGCCTCGTTACAATATTATGTACAAATACATAAAAGATTTTATATTTTAATTTTTACGGATTTTGAATATGTATGATAATGGTGAAGAAAATAGACTTCTACACATGTAGTATACAAAAGCAAAGGCAGCAATATACAAAAAATGAATGCAGTCACGGAGGATTATTAATTTATAATGTACCGAATTCGAGATTTTATATACCATCCATCCTTTCAAAAATCATGTTTCCTGGCTGTATTCGGATATTGCTGCCTTTACATTAATACCCCACAGGCCACAACATAATCAATATACATTTTTAACATGGAAATACATTGAAAATTAATCAAATTAAGTATGTAGAACGTAATATTTTTTTATGAATTATCTAAAAAATAAATATATACGAAAAAAACCCATCAAAATAAACTAAATGAAATATTAATTACAGTGAACTTAATAATTAACTAATTACGAGTATTTATCCCATGATCTTGAGTGAGCTACCAATTACCCCACCAAGATTGTCTTTGATCCGAATGGACCTGCAAGCCCAGCTCAGCCGCGGTCAGGCTTGTGTGGGGAGGTGTTAAATGCTCTGATGAATAATGTCGCTCGTGGGAATCGAACTCCTATCTGATTCAAATCTGTCGCTGAGCCGTGATATATTATTACATCTATATTTATGGGCCTACCAAGTGCCCAACTAGCCAAGTGAAAGAAGTGTAGCATTGGTGATTTAATGAAGAGTATGCTATGTCAACAAAATAATTTTATTATTATAATAATGTCAATATCCTACAAATATGTTTTTACTTATTGTGTAAAAGGCAAATATAAATCAGTATCCCACAAGCGTTATGTTTCTAAGGAGACCAATTATTGGAGTCAAGTATCCAATATGTATAGTTGGAGGAAGCGGTGCGGGGAGCGCAGTGAGCAGCGCATACTGTGCAGGGGCCGAATTTGATGGATTGTTGATCTCTTTAATAGCCACTGAGAATTCACATGTCTTGTACGTCTTTGTGCTGTCTTACGTGATGATCAACGTTTTTCATCATTTTTACTCCCTTTCTTTTAACTCGTAGTGTCTGCTTGTCGGCTTGTTTGCTTGTCTGTCGAAAAAACTTTGGATCGTTTTTTAATCCCTTTAATCGAGCTGAAACTTTGCAGGCAGACTCGTGGCGACGATATAAATGATCTAACGAATTTTCGTTAAAAAAATTAATAATTAAGGTATAATTTTGGATTTTTCGAAATTTTTTATTACTCCCTTTCGTAGGGTCGCCCGACCCGAGCCCGAAGCATGAGGTAGGCACGAAACCTGTTTCAACTAGTAAATGAGAAAGGGAGTATAATATTGTTTTTAATGGATTAGTTTTTATCACTTTTACAGTCTATATATACAATGAGTTTGCAGCATCGGAACACAATCGTTCCAATTTTAGCAGCGTAAGGTGAAAGGTTAAATGTTTAAAAAAACATCTGTTTATTCATTTTAAATATTAGGTCCTTACATATGAAATTGGAGTTTTGCCATACTGGCAAATTTGATCTCAAATATCTTCTCTTTGGTTAGGAATTCCAAATCCAAATTTATACAGCTATTTACTCATGTATTTGTGTTTTGAAAATTATAATTCATTTGTTTTTTTCTCAATTGTTTTTTTATTTGCGTCACTCAGTTTACAAAATGAAAAACTTGAAATATCGCGTTATTTACGAGTACGAGTTCCACCGTGGCACCAGTGCTGCAGAAACGGCTCGAAGGATTAATGATGTGTATGGCGACGGTGCCGCAAAAGAAAACACAGTGCGTTTTTGGTTCCAACGTTTTCGTTCTGGAAATTTCGACCTGCAGAACAAGCCCCGTGGACGGCCGGAGACCAATGTTGATAATGAAGAATTGAAGGCTATTGTGGAAGCGGATCCATCGCAAATCACATCCGAGTTAGCTGCAGGTTGCGGTGTTAGTGATAAAACTGTTTTAATCCACTTGAAGCAAATTGGTAAGGTGAAAAAGCTTGAAAGGTGGGTACCTCACGAATGAGTGAAGCAAATCAACAAACGCGCGTTGACTGCTGCGTTGCATTACTCAACCGGCACAATAATGAAGGGATTTTAAATCGAATCATTACCTGTGATGAAAAGTGGATCCTGTATGATAATCGGAAGCGCTTATCGCAATGTCTGAACCCTGCCGAACCAGCCAAACCATGCCCCAAGCGAAAATTGACTCCAAAAAAGTT
>JADDOH010003361.1:0-82428 GCA_016648135.1 Agrypnia vestita | reverse complement strand
CGCTTCAGCTGCAGTTTCGGTCTAGTAACTCTTGTACCCCCTACACGTCTGCTTATATCCACGAAATCAATTAAACGACACCTGCTTTAAATAGGTAAATGACAAAGGTACCTTGCAGAAAGCTATCGGCTTCATCATCAACGGAACAGTAGCCCGGTGTGGGCCCTGGTCACTTTCGCCATTCCGACCTGTCTAATTCGAATCCGGGTAACGTCGCCGAACCATTGCAGTCGGGACTTCCACTCCTTCGGTTGTTGGAAACTTGGACAACATTGGGTTGAACTAATTCTGCATTCAATACGCGGTTGTAGAGGTTTTCGTTATTGGCTACAAATGTCATTCTAACAATTGAAGATCAGTGATGAATTTTCAACTTTCTCATTGAGTACCCAGCATCCACAACCATAGGCCGAAAAGTTCTGTAAATTTGAATCTTTGTAATCATTTTTCTGGTGGGCAAGTGGGTTTTCGGATACCATTTTTTCGCACCTGTATTATTTTCTTCCTCATCACTTATGTCTGATGATAAAGTTTTTATAACATGTTCAGCTGACTTCTGTTTAGTCTTGTTCTTGAACATTACTTTCTGTTAGTCTATCTTTTTATTCTTCTGTTTCCTTTATTTGTCTTTCCCCTTTTACGCCATTTGAATTTTATACATTTTTTATTTCTCTTTCTTTTTATGGGTTTATCGAGGTAAGTGAAGACACAGATTGGTTGGCGGTGGTAGGGTATTTTACAGAAGTCTACACGAGAGATTGTCTGATTTTACGATCGTAATGAATGATCAAATGCTAAACTAATTTAATGCAAATAAAAAATTGGACAACTAAAATAAATAGTGATAATTAAATAAAAATAATAACAAATATAAAAAGTTGGCCAGGAGAAAAATAACTGCGTGTTAACTGCGAGGGACAGTATATGTTTTCGCACAATTACAAATACGTACTGCCCATTTATAAAAAGTCGCGTGTAAGTAGCGTGACAGTGACAACAATAACGTGTTCGTAATTAACAACATTGTGATAAAAACAAACGAGCATGGATGTGTTTTCATGATCACAATATTGCAATAAATTATTACCTGTGCATTTGAAAATTATCAGCGATTAGAGCAAAAAGAAATCAAATACGGTGTAAATGAAGACGCGATGGGGACAGCGAGAATTCCGAGAGCGGATCACGCGCGATGGCGCTCAGCCGCTCCGAGCCGGGGATCCAGTGCGGAACAACCCCTTTCTCCGTTTTTGTCGCGGTACATTCGGTGGCGGCCGTTACAACCTTCAAACGACACACGGACCAAGGGAGGTAGACGTGGCTTCAGACAAGGATTCAATAGGTTCAGTTGCGAGTGTTACCATGCGTAATAGTTATTTTTGGTGGCCACCCACCCGGATGGGCGGTGGCCCACTAGAAACCCGATATGCACTTCGTTTATTTGATAAGCTAAAAACACGGTGTCCGCAAAACGTATACCTACTCTGAAAATACTGTTATGTGGTGATTATTTCGCCCAACACTCAAAAATAGAGAAACGGCAATACACCTTTCAAATGTCAATTGTGATTTTGACAGAAATATTGACTCTAATTTAATATTTGAACTCTTTGGAAGAAGAAATTAGTATATGTTTGCGAATCAAAACTGATCAACTTTTAAAATTATATTAGTAGATACTTATTTTATATAATATTCGTCTAAAACTTATATTTTAGACACCACTATAGCATGCAGTGACTGGTTTGCTGTAAAAAGCGCTTCGGCATCAAACAAACAGGTCTTTTTTAAGAACACCCAGACATCGTGAAAGTCCGACATTATAATTCATAATGTAACAAAAAGTGTAACAAAATTTTGAAGAACCTATTTTAATGTAAAATTATTTATGCCGTTAATGCACAACTGTTGAGTATTGCACCATCGTATATGTAGACATAAAAACACAGGAGTCAATTTCTGCTTCCCGTCTTGAGTTTTTAATGACAAGTATTTATGAATCCTATATACATCACATTTGTCTGACTCAATAAAACACTAATAAGACCGTGTAGATTTACGATTACTTTCCAGAGGTCTCATCTAAAATTGCAAAAATGATAAATGTAAATTAATCAAGTAAATACATGAGCTTAAACGAATCCGTCCCGTCAATTTTTAAGTGTTGGGGCAACAATCATTTGTTATTTTCAGAGTACGTGGAATAGTATCTTTCGATTCCGATCTTTTTTTCAGTGCGTAGATACGTTATATATTTATGTACAATATGTGTAAATGATATTTATGTACAATACTCGACTACATCCTTCAATGAAAACGTGCTTACTTCATAAAAAATATATCACGGCCGGATAATTCTAGGGCGAAGTATACCATTCGTGTGTGAAAATATTTCGTGTACACGCGGAAAATTCGGTAACTTTGAATCTATCGATCTTACAGTTAACACGCAATATTTATTAACTGATACTATTACTTAAAAACACGCTTCGATGATTATATAATCAAAATATTAAAGGAAAAACTGGTTTTAACGCATCGTTGATTTAAGACATTTTCTTAACTTTTAAAATCGCATATTTTACTATTACAACACATCATATTTTAGTTCGGGTAGAAAATTTAAAAGTTAATGCTTACGATGAAGAATGCTTACCAATAAGAATGAATTATTATACAAAATTTAAAAATATTTACGTTCGTAAATAAATGGCTCTAGCGCATTCTACGGAAATTAATATTATTTGATAAATAACAAAATGAAGTTTTTTTCAAAATTTCTGGCCCAATAGTAAAAATTAAAATTTTGATTTGGTTATAGAATGCGCTGAAGCTATTATTGTGTAGAATGGTTGGTTAAAATTTCATGAAGATCATTTCGGTGGTTCCGGAGAAATCACAGTCGCCAACTGGAAAAACATAGTTTTGAGAAAAACGAGTTTTATAAGAAAAAAGTTTTACCTAAAGTCAATCAGCGATGCCGGTACCATAGATTAAAATTTACCTATAAAGGTTCAATTCTGAGAAAGCAAGCAGCTGCTTCAATTAATATAGGCAGGGAGAGTGGAGTAGATAAAAGGCGTGACGGGTAGAAAAAAGGAGAGACAGTCGAGCGCGCTCAGGTAGTAGAGTAGGAACGTAAGGTTCGTCAAATAATATAGTTAGACTGCTCCGATCACTCTAAAATTTTAACACAATACAATATATATACTTTCGGAAAATCGTTTTTTTTTAAAGTTATAAACCAGAATGGTTCCTTAAGTATAATTTTACTTGAAGAAAATAAATGAACCTACTGAACTTTTTTAGATAAAATAATTGGTGCGCATTTTTTACTCCATTTATATTAACTCGTGGCGTCTGCTTGCTTGCCGTCAACAAAAACTTTGGATCGTTTTTTGACCCTTTTCCCGTGATCCAATCGAGCTGAAACTTGGCAAGTAGACTCGTGGCGACGATCAAGAAGATCTATCAAATTTTCGTGTAAAATTAATAATTATAGTATAATTTCGGATTTTTAAAAGTTTTATTGGTTTTTTCAAATTGGAATCATTAGAAAAGTTTGATAACGGCGGCCCGATAACGTCGCGGAATATTTTATAAATTTGAATTACACCGTCGGTATGCATAATAGGTACTTCACTACGAATGTCGAAAATCTAAATTGACTGACAAATGTTTTTAGAATTTAATCTTCAAAGCATGGGGTGTCTTATCAAAGCTCAAACCATCTGACATTTTAGAAATATATTAAATTACTGTAAGTTTAGTGTTATGTTATATGTTTTAATTCGTCTTGAATTGTTGTTATATTTTACAAAGAAAGGGAGTACAATAAAAACTTGTTTTTTATGGGTTACTTTTTTTTATTTTTTAACAATGGTAGGTAGCCATTATAATTAAAAATTTGTGTCTTATCATAAGCTCAGCATTTTGTTGTGGTTTCCACAGAGCGACACAACGCGGAGGGTTCCCCAAGCCGTACGCCAAACATATGATATTCATCAACCGCATCGGGTGGCCCAGTTTACATAATACACGACGAACAAGTGGGGCCTAAAACATTCAACACAGCGAAGTGGCGCCGTGCAAACATCGAATCACTCCCCCATTATTAATACTAGCAACAAACAGAATCACGTAATTTTTTTTTTACAGAGATCATATTAATTACCTTAATTCGCGTTTTAAAATTTATACATTAACATTAATTGGCGCAAGATAAATAAAACTTGCAATACTTAGACTAGGAGTAGGGAACCTACTAACCACTTTATATGTGTTCATATATTGCAGATAATTTTAAAATCGTTCTCCGATGAGCAATCATTAATAAAACGGTTGAAAGTTGAAACAAGATGGTGAATTCACGGTTGAAGCAATACCGAAGAATAGAATGGTGAAACAAAAAATCACATGAAAATTTCAAAAAATCTGCCAGCCCTGTAAAGCCCGGCTTTACGGTGCCTAGAAAAGCACCAGACCCAATCAACCCAAACGTGGACACTCGACAGTACCTATGTGGAACGATTTTTGTATCTAAATCAACAAGCGAAGCGTAAATTCAGCAGTGAAGTAACGAGCGCGATTACGTATGGGGCGGAAGGTAGAACTGAAAATATTCTAGATCAAATTTATGCCTTTCCAACAAAATCCGGAAACCGGCGCCGTGACGCAGTTCGATTTACCATTTTAGGAAATTTGCAACGCTACCGCCAAACGCCGGCCGCCCATCGATTCTGACTTAGATAAAAATGCAAACAAAAATTATAATAAGCATTATTATTATTCCCAAAAGTACGCGACTTCACATTTTAATGAGCTCCAACGCAGGTGTTGTGTTTGCATTTCAGATGTTAAATGTGTTTGGAGCGTGAACTTAGATTTTAAGCGTTTAATTAACTATTATATAGTTGAAAACATATTTTTGTTTTAATGTTGCAATTTTTTAACATAGTTCTTTGATTATTAAAACAAACGAGATGAATCACTTTAATTATCAATAATTAATTAATCTTATTTGTTTTAACAATACTACAATAATATGTGTACCCAACCAAATAGTGCTCGATAATGAGATCTGAGCAAGCTGCTCACCTGTTTATACCGCTGAAGACAAAAATATCAGTGGTTTAATTTAATTAGTAGCAGTTGGTCATTCATTCTACTCTGCGGATAAAATACAATATCCAACTAAAATACAAGACTTGGCACACTTCGTACTAAAAAGAGTACTTTGATTATTCCGTGACTTTTTGAACATCCCGCTTTATAACCTCAAACTCAATAATGGTCGTATCAAGTAGCATCTGTCAATGGACTACTGTCAAATTTTGAGCCAACTGCATCATTTAGTTTACGTTTGGTAGCCATTGAAAGCAGATCTCGTGCACTTTGGCTAAATTGGAAAAATGTAAGTTTTGTTTGCACATTAAATATTATTTTTTGCGTAAAAAGTCATCACCCAAACATTGTGGGTTGCCCCGGGCGTATCGGCGCCGAAGAAAGCAAGCGTGGGTCTGTAGGCAAAGTGACGCCGATAGCATTTCTTGAGTTGCACGCGGCATAATCCACCACGATTAACTTAAAAACGGAAAAACGATCGTCGGCGAATATTATTGCAACTTATTGGACAAATTCGATGCCGATTTGAAGCAAAAAATACGGCATTTGACGAAGAAAAGTGCTCTTCCATGAAGACAATGATCGGGTACACACATATGTCAATTAAGGGGGGGGGGGTAAGGTTTTTAACTTTTTTTTGCATTTAATTTTTAATTTTTTAAATGAATGTATAACATCGCAAGAATATTGTGTCAAAATTTCAATCGGAGCAAAATTGACGAAATTATGAACATTTGAGCGATATCAGACTGATTTTCTATACCTGCTCGGGCAGCTAAGAGACGCGCTCACCTGAAGGCTACCGGACGTGCTATTGTATTAGAAGAGTTTTGCTTAGACAAGGACAAAAAGATGCTGATGATTAAAGCATTTTGCTGTGTGAACATGGCATCGACGATTATCTGTAAGCATAAAATAAGTGTTGAGTTTTATTTTGAATTTTACAGTGTGCAAAACTTTAAAGCGTTTTCCCCATATCTCACGTTTTCAAAGTCGGTGTCCATCATAACTTCAAAACTACTGCACCGATCCTTTTGAAATTTTGAACACTATTTCTGTACATAATTTACAAGGTAACGCTGGAGACTTTTTTTTCAAATTTGTTATTAATTTTTATTTTTTAATAACAAATTAGTCGATATTTTTCGCAAAAAATCGCGTTTTTCCCTTCAAAGTGTTCCAAAAAATTGAAAAATTGAAATTTCAAAAAACCCTCCCAGCGTTACCTGGGAAAACCTATTATCTAACGAATGAACTTTGATTTTTTGATTTCAGATGATCTAGCACCAAGTTATGATGGACACCGCAATTCTACTTTTTTCCGAGACACGTCCGAATAATTGCTGCCATTGCCGTATTTTTTAATATTTCGTCTTGAAAATTTTACACAATATTCTTCAAATGTCATACTTTAATGTACCATTTAATAAAGAGATTTTAATGTTAATAAAGAGATTTTAACTGTGTCGTCACAAAAAATTCACAAAAATATGCCCTTTTTTGTACGAATTAACCTTACCCCCCCCTTAAATTGCAAAAATATATGAATTGGAATATAAATTAGTTCATCCACCATATTCAACAGATTTACCTCCTTCCAAGTACTAACTGTTTCCAATCTTGAAGAAATGGCTCGACGAAAAGAAATTCCGCTCTTCAGGAGGTCAAAACACGGCCTGAATTAATTATTATGAATGAAAATAATTTGAATGATTGCGAACTAGACTTTTCACCCGGCATCTCAAAAAATTACGCATCTATACGTCATTATTACAATACTGTTGCGGTGGGATAAATCTCCACTAAATCGTATTGAGGGCTGTATAATGTATGATATACATACACCAACATGCGGTCGTATTCCATATATGAATCCGGTTACAAAAAAGTCATGGCGCCACACCGGTTTTTGTTCAAAATATAATCCGAAAGATTGTAATAAAATTGGTAGTATTCTACAGGAAAAAATAAGCTGTCAAAACTCTGGGAAGTGGATAGAAAGGATATGAATTCAAATCCAGGTGGCCGCTCAGTTTTTTCATTTTTTTTTAAATATATTTATTTTGATGTTATTATCAAAGTTACAATCCGTTCTGAGGAATAGCTATATCATCAATAAAATACGAATTCAATATTATTATTGCTATCGTTATTTTTTATATCATTAATTGGCAAATTTTAAATTGTGTTTAGTTGCCGCTTTTTTAGGTTTTCCGTCATTGACGGTCTTCCATCAGGAAGTATTTAAAAAATATGCAAGGCTAATAGTTATTCCCACAATTAAGCGGAATATTACACTATATTTAATCCAAGAATATGGATTTCAAGCACGTAAAGGGAGGGTAGTATACGTATACATGTAAGCGAAATTCTAGCATAAAACTAAAGCTAAAATTAAATTTGACTTTAAAAATCAAATAATTCCACATGGTGCACGAGTGTTTCCATTTTCAAAAAATATTGTAAGCATAATATAACATTGGCCACGCGATGGATACCAGGATACGGTACATACTCGTACTATGCTTAAGTACATCATACATCATTTCCGGGGGTACTAGACGAAGTCGCTATTACTAAATCTAATATTATAAAAACTCCCTTAAATTATAACAATCTTTGTTCCACATCACCGGGAAAGCCCCGCGAGGTAACGATCCACGCTTCACAATCGCGATCAGATCGAAGCAAAGGACATGCGCTTCACAAATCGATTGTGACTTTATTTCCGAGATGTTTATCAGGTGTTTGCTTCGTAATAATACGAAGATTCGACATAAAAAGAACATGACAATATATACATACACAGGGATGTTTTTTTACAGGTGTAGAATTTTAAAATAAAACAAATAAAAATCGCGGTAAAAGCAATGGTATTGGCTTAATTGGAAAGATAATTTGATGCGATAGTGTTTAAATATAGTTTTTTTTTTAATTTGGTTTTTTGCCATTTTTTGCCGGTTTTTAGGCCATTTACGCCAGAATAACGCTCTCAAATTGTGAAAATTTTTTTCGAAAATCGTGGTATCGTTAAACACTAATGGGAATAATCCAAGATGATGGTCCCGTTGTTCATACAATGAAAATAAGTATTTCATTATATAATTTAACGTCCTGTTAATTTAATCTAATTAAAATAATCGTAATCTAAATTAAACAAACCAAACCTAACCTCATATATTGCCTATGAAATGTCAAAATATGCAGTGCATTTTTTGGAACTTTAAAGTGTAATATCTTATTTAATACTTAATATTTAAACAAAATTATCTTTCATTTTGTTATCAGGACATTCAATAATATAGTGAAATACTCATTTTCGTTGTATATGCAACGGGACCATTATCTTGGATTTAGCCCACTAATGGCATAAAATTATCTTTCCAATAACGCCAATAACACGGCCATTACTATGACATTAATGCGTTTTATCTCATTTTAAAATACTATACCTATAAAAAAAAACCCTACAATAAAGCGCGCTTTTGTTTAACTTTCGTTTCAAAGGCTTTTTGTTGAATTTATTCATCAATAATTATTGCAGTACATACTCGGACAGAATTTCCCATAGCATAGACAACAATCTCGAGTGCCGCCTGACCCGCGGGGTGACCGCGCGAACTGCGGCGGGCGGCACCCGCGCCACGCTGCACTCGGCGCGACGTGTCCGCGGAGGCTCCGCTCTCCGCTCGAGTGCGCGCGCACCGGTCACGGGACCCGCCGCGGCGCCTGCGCAGAGCCCCGCGCCCCGCCCCGCGCCGCGCACCGCGCCGAGGAGCCGGCGTCCGATTTTCAGTGATCTATGGATCGGCGCGGTCGAAGCGAGCTGCATCGAGAGTGCAATCAATATCTGGCGGTACAATACAATTTGCGAGTGATCGGTGAAAAATATCCAGTGATAATAATTAGCGTTGTATTAAATCTGGAATTTTCGTAAGGTTGGGATTTTTTTTTTACTTATTACCATTTATGATACTTTCCGTCTTTTTATTTAGGCGTAATTGTAGATGGTATAGGCGGTACGACGGGTCTTTTCGAGAAAAATTATCCTCGATGTAATTGAATGTCCCTATTTCAAAATAAAACGGAATCGACCCTCGAGTAAATATTAAACAATATGTATTACACTTAAAAGTTTCGAAAACCACACATTTTTTACAGATTAGTCACTTTATCTAATGACAAAGCGCGATCCATAAAGAAGAAAAAATATTGAGCAACAAATATATTAACAAAACACGAGTTCCTACATTCAGTATTCATTATATTTCTATTGTCGCGTAAACATTTTTTATTATTTATGTATAAAATTCTCATCAACTAAATCTTGTCTATGATTTATGTCCTCAGATAGAGCTTTTCAAGCATTGAAATATACAATGAAAAAATTACGGAAACTTAGGAATAATAACTACTTTAATATTTACTTGAGTCAATTCCGTTTTATTTTAAGAAATCAACTCTACCATGATCTACAATCTAGCATTTTATTTATTATAAATATCATCATCACCGTGTGATTATAATTCCTCGTGATGGTTTGCCTGCTCAGGCAGTAGTTTTCGCCACTCGTCTGTCGTCGCAGTAATTAATTTTTCTCGCGTCGTTCTCAATATCGTCTCTAGGGATGCTGATACAGCACCGTTCGCGGGTACCCCGGAGGTTGCTTTGGACGTATCCAGCCCAGAGTGGTGGTAGAATGATCCTCAAGTCTAGCCGCGATATCTGGTTCGTTAACACAAAACTTGCTCTTCATGATTCCACCTGATTCTCCATTTTCAGGTATTGTAAAAGAGTACGTTCCTCTCCTAGATTACAAAACTTTCTTAGCTTGGATTAAGTTAAGACCCATGTTTCCCTACCATGTATAAGGAAATATACATAAAGAAAATTTAATATAAGTAATTATGAGTAATCTTGCGTCTTGAATCTTGAGTACCATATTAATTCCATAAAAATATATTTTTATACTCGATTTTATAAGATTTTCCTCCTCCGACCTCCACCTTTTTGCAGCCCGCAGTTCGCGTGACCGTTGAGATAAGATGGCTTAGTAGAAAGGAGAATAGCGTCTTTGATCTGGTCGATGCGTCAAGTCGGGGATCCCCCTCTTTCCTTCTAGCATTTTCAATCTTTCCACCACTGACTTCTTCGCGTTATCGTCCTCTATCGTAAAAATTGCGCTTACGCAACAGATATATTATTATATTTCATTCAAATTATATTTGTTAAATTATATAGAAAAATTCACCAGCTTCAAATGCACAGGGTGTCCGAGTTTTACGCATTTTTTTTTTAAATATCTCCTGTTTTCAATTCGCCCTTTTTTATAATGAAATGGATGGAGATCGACGCGCTATAACGTCAAAATATTGAGCAATTCGATCTGGAATTTCTAGGTCGACGCGACTATTTTCACCTACAATGCTTTAAATATTCCATTTTTGTCAAGAAATTAAATAAGACGCTGTACTTTTAGGTTTTTTTAAGAAGAAAAAAAAGGTGTTAAAATATCTACCTGGAAACTAAATTGTAGAAATATCACACGGAGAAAATTTATTTGAATGTGATGAATTGATTTATTTTTACGTTTTCAATGAAATATATAAAATTAATATACACCAGACTAGAATAAAAATGTCCGGTGAAGTCGGGTAGTAAAACTGTAATGTATGCAAAGCTCACTGGCCTGTGTCACTTTGCCTTACTGAGGAAATACTTGGCGTGTGTCGCTTCTCATCGCGAACTTGTTAGCAGCATGTTTCAGGCATGTACGAATAATATCACGGTACGAATCGATGGTGCGAATCGTGAATTCAGCGTGAGGAATGTTAGCGAAAATGGAACACGCATTACGGTTGGAATTTCTTATCGACGACGGATGATTGAGTAGAAAAAATGGAATATGTACGTTATTTCAGCTTAACATTTGCGGAGCTCCGAGGCAAAACCGCCGTAGTCCGATTGATGAATTTGAGGTAATCGAAACTTTTGATGAAATGGTACTAAAAATATTTTCAAGAGTAATAAACTGAAACTATTGCCAGATATATATCATTTTCAAACACATAACCTTTCAACAATATTTTTATATGTGGGTACGTTCAGAGTTCATTACCAGCCATGAAATCTTTGTAAACCAGATCATGACAAAAGGCTCGAGATATCTCTAACATAGTCCACTCAAATAAACGGAAGATTCGCAGATTTGGGACATATACAGAACTTTCAAAAAATTGATCAATGTGTGGATATTCCTTACGATGAAAATGGTGAACGTTGAATTTTGTAGGCTAGAGTGATCACTTAAACTAGCTCATACAAGTTGTAAGCCCTGGAACATGCTATAAAAATCACTTTCATACACATTTTTCATATAGATAGCTTCGTCTCCGTGAGACTTCAATAATTTATCTAAATTACATCACCTTTTATCGATTGGATGGTGGCAGTTTTGTTCCTGCACAAATAAATTATTTTCTCAAAATAAATTAGTTAAAATTCAAATATAGGTATCCTTAAAACTAGGGATGCATCGATACGCACCTTTACCGATACGATACCGTTATTTATAAAAAAAGTATTGACGATATTGATACCGATGCGGACAGTGAAGACTTCAAAAGGTGTAAAAAGTTGTTTAGATTAGAAACACGACGAAATTACTTATATATATAATATTCATTTAGAATGTTTACTTTATAATGAATTTTTAAAAATTGTAATTTAACAGAACATTAGCTTCAGATTATTATATGAGTAGCTTGTTGGTCATGACGCTCGCCTAGTGATCTGGTGGTTGGTGGATCGAGCCCCATTCCAGGACACCAGCAAAATAGTCTTATTTTCATAGCACAGGCTTTTGGCTTAGTTTGAGAAAAGTAAGGATATTGATGCGACACGTATTCAGAGTTCGGAATGAAATTGTGAAACGCGGGGATTCCCCGAGCGTAGATAAATTGTGCCGCGTTTAAACACGAACGAATTAAGCGCGAATATGGTGGCGTTTTCACGTGGATTATCTATAGTGTGAAATTCAAAATGTATCGGTGTATGGGCAATTTAATATCGCCGATTCGGATAAATCGGAAAACCCACGATATCGCCGATATATCGGATGCATCCCTACATTGTACTATCTACAGCAATTGTTCAAAATAAACGAGAACCATGAGAGTGTAATAAAAAAGGTGCCTAAAAGCACTTGGTGAAGACTTAGGTTGCCCAGTACGGGTCGCTTATTTTGAAATATGCATTTCTTGGAAGAAAAACAAGACACAAAAATACACCTGTAATAGGTACTTCAAACGTCATCGGCAACTAGCCATTACAAGACAAAAGGTTGTTTGTTATGTGACGGCTAAGCGATCACCTTGTCCGCGTCTCTGTGTGACCTTCGTTTACTTAACCCGCAACATCTCGAACCTTCTCAAAAACGATGCGCACCGCTGCCGTTCAATTACTGCCACAACGTTTCGCAATGTTCTGCATATCGATACAAGTGCATCGCAATAATAATTGGGTAATAATTCTAATGAGCCAGCGACAAAAACAAATTGGACCGGTTGCTTAAAATCGGTGTTATGATAGTTAGCTAACGGGGAATTTCACATGAATGAATCGGTGAGTTCGTAATGCTTTTAAAATAATCGATGGTCGTTAACGGTAATAATAAAATTCATCGAAAAGTAATACAATCATTCTGACGAAATCTAGTAAATTGGCAATATTACATTGAAAATGAGGTGTGTTATTTATCTATTTCACTGCTTATTTAGTTCCATACGCACATATGTTGTATGGGCTGATACATAATTTACATTAAAAACATATTGTATTACATAATCTTTAGACATTTAAAAGTTTTTCATAATAAGCATTTTGCACTACAATTTAAACTCCTTTATATTCACTGTATCTTGTATTATTTTCATCAGACAATTTTGTGAAGTCATATGATATCCCATCCTCTTGTATAGTATGAATGAAAGTCCTTATAATAATCTATAAGTAACAGATGCTTCCGTCGATATGTATTTTTTTTGTATACCGCAAATAAAGCTTCAATACTGTGCATCTTGTATGTACGGAATACCTCCGGTTTGGGTCGCGGGGAGAGTACGAATAGGTACGTCCTCCATAGATACGAAATTATGTAGGGAGGCGTGACGTATGAGTATTATGAGGATATATGGAACAGTAGTCTGTCGAAGGGCGTGTGACACCTGTTATTTTCGCTATTATTAAATAACTTGCATTAGTCACAATTTTTATTATATTAAATGCTGAAATTATAAAATTATACCCAGTCACTCAATTTAAGGATAAATTTAAATTTAAAGTAGAATAATAAGAAAATCTATTCATGTCTACATCTGTACCCAACTTATGAATATTTACCCTTATGTAAATATCTCTTATCCACGAAAATGTATAGAAAAATATCTAAAACTGACAAAAAATAATAAAACAACACTTCATTTAAGTAAAAAATATTCATACTTCGCAAATTAGTTCAGTTCAACTAGTGTCGAGAACACGAATAATTAATTATTATTCAGGCCACTTCCTGCATTAACTCAGAATACAATTTATTTGTTTAGCTGTTAATATGCCATAAAAATGAACGTAATCAGCCGTAAAACGAGCAAATTACGCTGTGAGCAACACCTTGTTCGTCTTGGAAAGATTTGTTACATTCGCTGAATCCACAAAAGCCGTCGTCAAGCTGAGCGGATTGGAGATATATAAATGAACGTTTTATTGTTGAAAGTAAATTGGTCTAATCGAGGTCTTTAACACATGGGGGTCGCGACGTCCCAAAATAATGGAATCAAACAAAACACGTTACACTGGCAAGTTGTGTCTGGCAGCAAACACAAGCGTAGGTACTCGCGCCTTTGTTTGTCCGAAACAAATATCGCGCAAAACAGCGCCCTGATTAACTGAACTCACAAAGCCCCACCATGGAGGCAGAGAGATAGGCTCCGAAGTAAAATACTCCGGCTCCAAATTCGCTCGAGTTAACATTACATTTTTATCCGTTAAAACAAATTCGTACTGCCGCAGCGCCTCCAAATGAAAACGATATTTGTTTAAGTGAATAATTGGTTTGTCATTTACAATATATAATTTTATTAAAACGTAGTGTCCGTGAAGACGCGTAAGACTTTGATCTCTCGTCTCTGAGATTTGTCGGTAAAGCTCATAACTCGCTTCGCTCTCAACTATGTATTTTGTCCTCACACGATTTTCGAACGGAATCTCCGAGATAAGTCAATTCGTGTACACCCGTCATAATAACACTTTGTACTTCGAATAATTTACGCATAATATAATTGCTTACAAGTGCTTTGCTAAACAAAATAGCATATTCTTCCCTAAAAACACTCAACATTCAGAATTGAAAATATGAAAATATATTTCTGTGGTATTTCATGTTGGTAAACTTGTTTCCGTGTTAATTTTGTTTTAATAAACAAACATAATTGATAGTTTACGTATTTGAAGCAAGACTAAAATATTTATGAACAAAAATTGTTAAACACGATTGAGTATACATTCGTATTTTTAATAATAGGTACATTATTTTGTGCAATATTTCATACTTATGGGACTAGTTGATTTATATCCCTCATAATTGATTTACATCCCTCACAGGCATACACAACCTCTGAGGACTTAAATCGTGATAAATCTAGATTATTTTAAACAGTTTACTGAAATATTATATTACCAAACAATTAATATAACGCCGAGCCGTATGCCTCAGTTGAATGTGCATAATATAAAAATATTATAAAACAATGAAATGTTTAACCAGAAAAATATTTAAGATAAATCTTCGCAGAGGTCAGATTTCTTGTGTACTCGCGGAGGTCGGGTTTTTATCGCAAGAGCCATGAGAAAACAAGAGTCATGCGCGCCGGTGATGTAAGGAACCGGCCATCCGTGGACCCCAGCCCCAACTAGACTTAACGTAATAAATTCTAATAAAACCAACAACCAAGGATCTCTGGAGCGCGTGACTCCACGCGCTCCGCAAGAAAAACTATTTTCTAAACAACCCGAAAAATTATTATTATGTTTACAATGTTCTTTTTTATCTTGTCTTATCAAGTCACTATTATTACGAGCAGTTACACTATTCTTTATCAACTGAAAATATAACTTTTACTGACCGATGCTTGTAAAGTGATGACAACATTTAGACGGGTTTTTAGTACTATTCCCCAAACAGCACCAAATATATATGTAATAGCACTGAGTACCGTACTCATGGCACTAAACTCGTAAAAAAAACCTCGCGAGACCAGTGAACTGTTCGAGACAATGCTTATATGGTTTTAGCGACGCCAAAAAATGAAAATTAAATGGACAATATTAGTAGTTCAGAATTACAGAATTCAAATAGTTGTAGCTCGCAAAATGTTAAAAGAATCTTGAGTAACAAGATTACCACAGATTAAATCGCAGATTATTTATTTTAGGTTATGTAGGTTTGTACGGTCCATGTTACACCACCACATTACAGTTAGAAACGAGTTTTTACATAATTTTTTAATAAATACAATGTGTCCATCGGATATAGTATTTACCTAAATGTTAGCTATTTATTATATGACAACAATTCCATAATTATTTCTAATCGTCAGAATATTGCAGAGATCGACAGACATTCCTCCCTTTTACACATGCCTTTATTTTCGACGAAAATATCACATTTTTATACAAGTTCGCCAGTTAGTTGTTTTGGATCAAGACTACGTGGTGGGAGTGAAACAATCAGACCTGACTCCTACAGCAGCAATATTTCATACAATTTTTCCATTTCACGTATGAACAGGTAGTACATCAACAGCATAAGCGATGGGATACTCTCTCTAATACATTATTCAGGGACAAAAAGTCTTCTTAATTAAATTCTTTCGTGAAATTGTACATATCTGTATTTTTTGTTTCTCATATTAGTACGTATCTGTATAAATAATATCTGTATAAATATAACTAACATATAAGAAAAATATAATTATAATTAACTAAAATATACTTTGTTTACACCACTAATTTGTTGAAAATACCAACATGTTTCGGTGCCAATGATTCTTAATAGGAGTCAACGTATAATATTAAAAATTATGAATCGAAGTAAAGACATTTTATTTACATATATTTATTTTTTATTTTCTTAATGTCTATACTTCGATTTTTTATTTTTAGTATACGCTGTGTCCTGATGAAGGAACTATGGGCCCCGAAACAAGTTGGTATTTTCAACAATTTACTCCTGTAAACGAAGTATATTTTTGATAATTATATTAATTATGTCACCACAAAGTCAAATTGCATTTATTGAAGAAGAAATAATATATGTGTTTACATTTTTTTTTAAATTTCTGAATTGCGTTTGTCGTGATCAAATAATGATTTATATTTTTCAGACATATACCGAACATTTTTCACATATTATCCAAACGACATCCTTCATCTCGCTATCCTAACAAGTACTGAAAAACAAAAATGGCATCGGGGCGGGTAAAAATATACCAGGATAAAAGTGTCAGAACCTTGGAGAACATGACGATGGTTATACAAATCAAAGCATAATTTGTACTCTCTGTAGCAGTGTACCGAAAGATGTGACTGTGCTAGGATTGTCGAATTGAGATTCGCATGTGTGGCAAACATTTGTTTGATAACTGCCTCTAATCTACCTCGTACGCAGTAATTGCGACACAGGGAGTCTGCAAGTAATTGAAAACGACATGCACAAGTATCATAATTTCACCTCTTCAGTACTCGCCTGAACGCTACGTACTACTTTAGCGCAGTGGCCAGGTGGCTTTTCTATTATATGGAATTTATAATTAGTTCAAGGGGTTAATTAGATTTTTCAATATTTTATTAAGCTATTATTAGTTTTGTACACGAGATATGTGGGGTATAAAGCAAAGGCAGCAATATCAAAAAAAATTAATGCAGTCATCCAGGATTACTAATTTAAAATGTACTGAATTCGAAATTTTATAGAAATCATAGTCATTAAATATATAAAAAACATGATACATAAAATCTAGAATTCTGTACATTTTAAATTAGTAATCCTCGATGACTCAACACACACTCTACACCTTTTACGCTAAAATCACCAGAAGGTTCTGTAATTGGACCACACGAATAGGCAGTTTATCTATATATATAAAATCTCGAAAGATCGAGAAAGACACTTATTTACTTATAAAAGCAAGGGCGTCGCGCTATGCGCAATCACTTTTTACGTTGTTAATGCCGGACTAACGCTATAGAAATCCACAGGAAAGCAAACCGTGCAGTGTGTATTGCTAGCGCGTGAGTTATACCAGCGATAATAAATGAACAGAATACGTACGTGTGAAGTTAAACAGAATATTCCAGAAAATGATCTATGCAATAGAAACAGCGTAATAAAAACTGTCCTTCGGATGAGTGATTAGAGATAATTAGTGCGAATTGAGAAATTGGATAATAATTGTCTAGAAACATTTAGTTATCGCAATTTTATGTGCTCCGACTAAATTTCTGTGCAGTGACGTTTCGCGTGAGTAATTATTAAAAACTTTAGTGCTTCATTTGCCTCGCACAGCCTCGTCCCGTATGCTACAGTATAATAAATACAATGCCGCAATCGGCTCACTATTTATTCGTGCATTGTTAGCATTTACGTATTTTGTAAGTATCTAGCATCATCTTGTAATCAATAAGCCTATTTTTACTCTCGTATCGTATTGATATAAATATAAAGACAAATGCAAATTTGAATTATGAAAAACAATTTGCAGCGTTACTTCTTTCAACAAGTTTATGTAGTTAGTATTAGCAAGAATAGAAATATAAATTAAGAAATATATTAAACATTTTGTAATCATTAATAACAAGCCAACGTTTTGCGTGCAGACGGAACACTCGCGCAGTGAAACAAACAACAGAAATTTTAACAAATTTTGGCAAAGCAAACAAGGATAAAGTAAAGCTGTTTTTTTTTTAATGTAGAATCATACATTCATTATATATCCCAAGCTAACGCTGGTTCAATATATATCCCAAGAGTACGAGATAACACAAATATAGGAGCCTGGAATGATATTAGAATTGTTGTTCTTAATACTAGTACTAGTTGTCTACCCCAAGTCTGTTTGAACGGCAAGACTAACCGAGCATCCTCCTACCGAAGGTTGCGGTGCGGAGAGCTGTGTCCCAAAGGATATTACTAAATACCCCATGAATTTAATACATTTTCAAAGTTTTAACCATCTGGCATGGTATCGTCAGTCATATAATTTCGTGAATAATGATCAGTGTAATTAATTGTATAAATGCGTCGTCACCAGTGCTGGTACTATATTTTTATATTTTATAACACACGTACGCAGATAGGAAATTTTCCGCGTCGCACCCCGCTTAATAACTTGGGCTAATCGCGCCACGGTGAGAGTTGCTGAAAATTTAGAAGGAAAAAAGGAAGTGCGAAAATCTAAATTCGTATACGGAAACAAAATGTTCAACAATTAAAAATATCTTTAAACTCATCACACGGAAAGCATGAGCAAAGAATTCTTTCACGGAAACTGCGTGCCCAGGACCGTGATCTCTGACAATTGCTCGTGAGACAAAGCCCAGGGTCGAAATTGCCTAAGTGAAAGATTATCAAATTAAATATGTGCCGTAGACCACCAAAATATACATATAGACAATAACTAACTGATATTTCCTGGTTCGCGTTTTGATTCCACTACATTTGACTTGATTAAAAAAATTACTACGAGCTTTTCAATTGTGACTCAATTATGAAAAGGTCAAACCAAATACTCTCGAAAAATCTGATATCTTAATAAATAAGTTGCGCGTTATTACAAAAAACGTTTTTACTTGAAGAGACTCAGATTGGAGGAAATATAAAAAAATTAAAAAACAACCATTTGTAAAAAATAAGATTCGTTCACTGGGGGATTTAATTACGCAAGAATAATACCTTGAGTGGGTCTTAAATATATCCAAGGAGGAACATACTTCCACTGTGCCCTAGTCACTTGGCCTAAATAAGAGGTTTAGTTCAACTCTGTACACCTTATACTCTGTGATACGTACCGTACACTCCAGACTAAACATTAAGAAAATATTATGGACTGGATATAAGAAGCAATTAAAAAAGACATAAATTTATTTATTTTTAAACATAATTTTTTATTCTGTTTAAACAAAAATAACGAATGATAAAAAATACTTTTCACACTCTATAATCTATAATAACAAAAACCAATATTAATGTAATATACAATAAAAACAGTCAGTAAAATAAAAACTAAAGACGTATTAACAGATATCAATCGAAACACAACAGAAAGGACTAAGTAAGAAGTAGGTAAAAGTGTAGGGTTATCAATTATTTATATGAAATACTCGCATGAATCAATAAGATAATCTCGTCGCAGCTTAGAAGAACAACTAGTGTATGATCTTTCCGCAATAAAATCATAACCAGATCATATCCCGCGCATCAGAAATGTGTGCGTACCCCTTTGTTGATTTTTAAAATGTTCAAGATGTTTTAAAATTCATTCAAATTCTACGTGAAAAAACGCAATCTGGCAAATATTTTACACAAACAATGGCCATCATGACCTCGGGCCTCGCGGTGTCATATTATGTTTTTATTCAGCGGGATCTCCGGTCTCACGTCACGTACTAAGGCCAAACGCGTAAAACAATGAACGAAAAACGACCTAGCTTCAAGAGCTAAAAGAAAAGTGCTGGCGGAAGCTAATTGAAACTGGACATCGAAGACTCAAACCTTGAAAATGTCACACTCAACTTTATATCAATCATGCACGGCGTCAGAAAATATAAAAAATACATTCATATCAAAAAAACGGTAGACATTAATTGAAATGTCTCGTGTGTTCTGTCTTCTACGAGTTTACATATAATAGTAATACTATTGAAAAACAGTATTGCATGCTTGCAAATTATATGTTGTTAATGTTAATATGGCAAATCATAATTCAAAAATAACATTTTATTGCAATTGACAATATGATTATTGATGCAGCAGATAAAACAATTTCCTTGTATGATTATACATTTTGTAATAAAATAATGTTATATCGTATGATACGCGTATTAATATAATTAATTAATAATTTCAAAAATGTCACCACAAAATCATTTTTCTCTTTTTGAAAAAGTTAATATGATATTATTTAGATGACATTATGTCATACCATCATGCACAAAATGCATGGGCATGTCACGTCTGTGTTTGTGCTAAACTAAATAATATAAATTATAAATTCTATTTAATGTATTATTTAATATTTTTTGCAATTCATTTTCTATTATAAATGAAGCTTATTTTTCTTCTTTGGCATTTTCTCTTTATACTTTTCTTTGTACCAACATTTTCTTACCAACCATTTTTTTTTTCCTTTGTTTATCCTTCAGTGAATTATAACCAATGTTTAATATTGGAATCAACTTCCATAATACGATCCGATATAATATGTAATAACATAATGTGTAAAAAGTTAACCGAATTCCGAAAAGAATGGAAATCGGTAAGTACAAGGTCTGGCGAGTAAGGTGGATGACAGAGAGTTTTCAGTCGGATCTCCTGTAAATTTAAGACTCCGTTGTGCAGTGTTGACGAGAGTTGTCGTGGAGAAATAGGAGACTAGAACAATTGACAAGTCTAGGTTGTTTGGTAGCGAGCTAGTCCATCGTCGTCTTCAATTCTTGACAGTATACCTCTGCAGTGCCAGATCTCATTCAGGTTCACCATACAGGTTCACCATAGATTCACAAGTTTCTTTTGACTCAATTTTATTTTATTAATTTTTTTTTTACGCTTCAACAGGCCAAGAGGCCCAATTACAGAAGCAAAAAATATCACAAAATACCCAGGCTAGAGTAAATCACACAGATAAATTTTAACCTCACCGGGAATCAAACCCGGAACCCTCTGTGTGAGCAGTCAGAGCCATGCCCACTGAGCTACGAGGGCCGCCAATTTTGCGTTTAGGACATTGTTTGACTGCCCTGGGTCCAACGATTGATAACATTTCCGATTATCATACAGAATCCAATTTTCATCACAAGTAACAATCAGATTCAAAATTCCCTCATTTATGTGCCGACTCAATAATAAATTAAGGCAAGTCTCGACGCGAGCTTATTGCTTTCCTTATACAATACCCACTTAGAGAGCTTCTTTATTTTCCCAATTTTACGTTATACTGTTTTGTCACTTGCGTTGAAAGGCTGTCGCTAATTTTGACGTGGTTTGAGATGAATCCGCTTTCACTATAGCTTTCAATTCATCTCTACTGACTGCAGTCTCCGGTCGTTCACGGGCTCGTTGTTGAGGTCGAAATTTCCGGAACGGAATCGATCAATCAAAAACGCATCGTGCGTTCATTTGCGGTACCTACCTGATCCATACGTATCGTTAATATCGCGTGCCGTCTGTGCATTATTAGTTATTCGGATGGAAAAACAAACGGCATTAAAGGAAATGAATAACTAATTGCGAAAAAGGAATGTCATTGCTTTAAAAAGAAATTCATTTGGAATTGGAATTCCAAGTCGAATGAAGATATCGAACACCAAACTAGCCAGTATTAGAAATTGGATATTTCGTAGGCAAGGACCTAAATAGTTGGCACTTCAATACAGTCATCGTTGTTTAAATTGTCCTCCAGTTTTTCATCTATAGTTCATTAGTGTTCGATTTAATGCACTCAATTACATTGACGGAATCTAGCTCATTGAAACCATGTCGCGTATCTTTAAAACCGCACAAAATTAATTTATTAGATTTCATTTTTATGTTGCTCAATTAAAATTTTCAAACCGGGCAAAAGTGAATCGGGACTGTACGAAGCCAGACAATGCGAGTAATTCCTGTAGTTTAAATAGTTGCCATCTTGTAAAATTTGTACCTAGATAGCAAAAACAGAAATCGGAAAGAAAGCACACGAGTGCTCGTCAAGTACCTAGTCGCGCATCATCTGGTTACGGCGTTCGTGTCCTCGATCAACAGCTCATTCAATGAGGTCCATTACCACAATGCGTGACCACTGCACTGCGCACAGACCCTCCGTGACGTTTCGCAGAGCTCATCAGCGTGAAGACGGCAGATGAGGGAGCCGTAGGTATGAATATTCATGTCCGCAAACAAAGCCGACATTTATAAAACATCTCGTTGCGCTTTTGTGGGAGGAAAATAGAGTTTTTTAAAACAAGTCGCGGGTTTTTCCGCAAGTGACAATGGCCTACTGTAGTCGCATTGTTTTTTTTTTTTTTACATTTAGCTGGAATTACGGAAAACGTATTCGGTTTTGTCTACTTTATAATATTCCGAGATATTATTTCAATAATAATTTTACCTTTTGCAAATTTACTGCGGAAAAGAAAGCAGACTTAGGTGCGACCACAGACCACCTAATATATATAGACGTGAACTAACGGAATTTTTTTGGTACACGGTTTGGTTTCCCGGCTGGTTTCAATAAGTTTAAAAAAATTACTACGAGCGAGCGAGAAAAGGTCAAACTAAACGCTCTTAAAAATTATAATGACAGTAAATAAATCGAGCTTTGTTACAAAAAGATGTGTTTTTAATTGAAGAGACTCGGTTTGGAACGAAATTAAATAAAAATTATAAAAAAAACCTTTCTTGTAAAAAGTACTTTTTTTTACTACGGCAAGTAAGTAGGGCAATTATGCAAGAATAAATACATTAACTGTATTATAAATGTGTCTTAAATGTATGCGAGTGAGAAGTACATCCGCTATGTCTCAGTCCCCTCGCCTAAGGAAGTGGTCTAGTTCATCTCTGTATAATTGTATACTCTGTGAGTGCGACAATTTAACAGAGAGCTTTTCACAGCCAGTATTTAATGGTCCATGACTAAAGCAAATTCAGCCACCCGCCACACCAGGTTATATCCAACAACTTTTGTATTAAAAGCATAAAAAAAAACATATCGACGGCCGTATGGGGTGTTACAATCCCCATCCCCAATAATAATAATTTCGAATGTCCATCTGCAACCGTAACTAAAATTCAATAGCCAATCTCATTCCGTTTTCGAAATTAGTATAATTTCAAATAGTAGCTACATGTAAAAGTTTACATTTTAGATTGATTTCCCAATAAACTTGTTTTGTGTAATTAATATAACAGAATTAATTGCTTTACGTAAAGTTGAAATTCAAAAATAAAAAGTCCGTCATCCTTAACGGGTTATAACTAGTAATACACAATTTATTAATTGAAAACGAACAAGCACAACATATACACAACCGTACAGACGGATTATTTATGAAGGCAATTTTAGTTTTTTAATTGGTTGAGGAACTTTGTAGATTGACATTTTAAAAAACAAGTTTTTACAATACTCCCTTTCTCATTTTCTGGTTTTGTGTCTACCATATGCGTCGGAATCTCCATACAACTTACTGAGTTGTATGAAAAAATCATTAAAAATTTGAAAAATCAAAAATCTATAATTATTATTTTTTGTAACGAAAATTTGATAGATCTTCTTGATCGTCGCCACGAGCCTACTTGCAAAGTTTTAGCTCGATTGAATCACGGGAAAAGGGTTAAAAATCGATCCAAAGTGTTTTCGTCAGACAAGCAGACGCCACATGTTAAAAGAAAGGAAGTTAAAAAAAATATTAATTGTTTTAATCTACTTATATAGACAGTTTTAAAAATATTTTTTTGATTTTTCTCAACTTCTCAATAAATATATAAAGTTGAATACAATTTACGATATTAATAGATAAGTATACATGAAGAGACTTCCAATAAGAAATATGTATAGACTAGACTTGAACACGAGCTGGGAATTAATTGTTTAGAGTGTTATATAAAATATTCCTGATCAGGTGCTTGAGACAGACAATATACTGGAAAGGTGCCGTCCTATACTTTTCAATTTTTCTTAAAGAGCACATAAATATACAAAATAAATTATTGTAACACGGTTAGTTCGCTATTTGTATTCTATTCCCAAGTAAAAAAATATATATTTAGTCTTTTGGATAATAAAATATGTTATTTTAATATTTGTATTCATACAACTTCAAATAGGTATGAAAATCCACGACTCCTTCGTGGATCAAGGCTGTAATTCTTTGCTTGACGCTAACTACATTATTTATTGCCCTCACGAAAATTACAAATCACGAAACACCGATTGCAACTTTCTACAAAGTGTTAAGCCCCGCGGGCGTATAATAATAACTGAAGGGTAGGAGGAGAAATTATAGAGTTGTATCGGAGTCACATCCTCGTAGCAAATATCTCGCCGGAGTAAATAAAATCCGAAAAAACGTGAAGCGAACTTTCTCGCAGTCGGTCCTAAGTGGCGAGCAAAAACCGAGCAGGGATTTAAAAAAGGTTTTATTACTTTCCGAATGCTTCGTGAAAAAAATATTATTCAATCTTGCCCCGCGGCGAATGAGCCAAGGGCCAAAACAATGACTTGATTATTTACTGCGGCATTTGTAATATCTCCGCGATAGAGTATTCTAAATTCTAACCCAGCATGGTGGAACATCGGAATGTTGGAATCGAAGGATCGAAATTTTCCTCGAACAATACGTTTTTACGATGATTTTATTGCGTACAAAAAACGCTACTCTGTCTGCATGGACAGGGAAGGAATCCCGCGAGCAAAACTTTCTAGAAGTTAAGATGTTGTGCAATCAATATACAACCGTATCATTAAAAAATATTATTTTTACTCTCCTTTTAAATACATAAATTAAATTATTGACAATTTTTCTATCTTTGGTTGTATATTTTAACTTTTACACTGATTTTTTTTCTTCATGTCTGGACAACGAACAAAGAGTTAACTGTGCTGCCGAAACCCCTAGCAAAAATGCTACTGAATTACGTAGAATGTCATATTGGAAAGATACCAAAAATTATTACTATTATAATCAACCGTAAACTTTCCCATTATTATATTTAATTTGGAAATGAAAACGGAAAATAAAAAATTCAGTGCCCTTAGAAGATAGCACCGGCGCTATACAGGGATATTTAACCACGTCAGCGTTAAATTTTTACGAGGGTTTTTTGGTACAATTTTTTTATGCTTTCCGTAATATACTCGTATATAATTTAACTACTATAGATTAGATATTCAGTGTTGCGGCTATTGTAAAAAACATTTTTCAGTATCAATACGGATAGCATCGATGTCAGTCATCAACAAGATACGATTAGGATTTGAAAAAATTGAAGTAACAGAATATGCATTAACCGTATGTATGCGTATATAAAAGCAGCACAATCGGCCCCTGAGTGTCGCGACAAGTGACAGGAGGAGGGGGAAAATATGAATATTTTCTAAAGAACCACAATTAGGTCATAAAAATGGATGGAAAACATAAGCCGTTATCTCTACTTAGTTTAATAAATCACCTGCCGATGAAAGATTCTGATCCTCTCGAAACCAGAGTAGTAAAATATAAAACGTAATTCAACTCTAGTAGACATAACAAAATTTATGTTTTTCATCCATTTTAATGATCATCCTGAATAATCTAAACAATGCCAAATCCATAAATAATGATTATCATAATAATCAATAACCAATTAATGTTTTAATAAAATATGAATACATAACTTATTTTATTAACTATTATAATAATATTGTCAGGCAAGTTGATATTCATCAGACCTCCGAATCCAATAGACTGTTAGAATCGAAATGCACAAATGGAAATCTTTAACGAGCCTAATGAAGCTATTGGCTGTAGGAATAAACAATGCGAGCGAAAGGAACGCGAGCGATGTAAACAAGTGCGCGATGTGTAAATCGGGGGAAAACTCTTTTCTAAATGTTGCGAAAAATATGAACGTTTCTATCGGCTGGTCCGTGTAAATTGTTACTGAGAAAGAATCCGGACTGCGTGGAGAATTCAGCGCTTTCTGCCCAGATACGGTCTACAGCTGCTCACTTATCAAAAAATATCATCGACAAATTCTCACTTCACACGTCATCCGAATCACGGGATTTTCTCGGGATTCACACTCAATTGCTGCTTGTAGTCGGGCATCCGATTCGTTCTCCTTACCGACACAGGAGGATATATTTATAGATTTGCCGTAGTTGGATTGAATTTTAATAATAATACTAAATATTATTTACGTAGGTATATACAGGGTTATTTGGAAAACATTAATAACCTCGCAGGACTACATTCCGGCTTTGATTATGAGTCGAAAATGTTCAAGCTGCCATGAATTAATATCAATAGTTATGGAGTTATGCAATATCAAAGTTTGCATTTTTTTTCAATATTCCTGACTTATTTTTTTACAAAACATTGAACTATCATTACAGTAACAGTATATCGATTACGAAAAATTCATTCGTTTCAATAAAAGTTAAATAAAATAATAAAAACCATGCAAAATTCCAATTGGAATACTTTCCGTTTGTAATTCCAAGGTTGTTATTATTTTATTTGACTTATATTACAGGGAATAAATTTATCATATTCGATAAAAGTAACTATAATGGTAGTCCAAAGTTTTACAGAAAATAAGTCAGAAATATTGAAAAAAAATACAATCTTTGATGTCGCATATCTCCATAAATATTGATATCAGGTCATGGTTGCATGAACATTTTCGACTCATAATCAATGCAGGAATATAGTCGTGCGAGGTTATTAATGTTCTCCTAATAATCCTGTATATAAACAAAATAGATTAATCAATTACAAAGAAAGAAACGTATCGGAAATCTATTTGGTTATCACAGGGGTACGCACCCGAAACCTTTCAATGCCGAAACAGGTTTCACTGTGTTACAATTCATTTAAGACAATTGTTCATTATTTCAAAAGGATATTTAAATACATAACACGCAGTCTTTTGTAAATGATACATCTATTTACTCCGTTTTCAAACAGCTGTGAACCACAGATCGATAACAAACATTTCTTTGTACACAACCTGGTGTCAAGGCTGGTTCCAATACATTTGACTAGTTTTAAAAAATTACTACGAGCATGTAAATTTTAAAAACTATGAAAAGTTCAAATTAAATATGTACTCTTAAAAAATCGGCTTTTTGCTCAAGAGATTTGGATCGAAATTGAAAAAAAAATAAAAAACACCGTCTATCGTAAAAAAAATACATTATGTTTACTAAGAGAATTAATTATGCATGAATAAATACTATATCTGCAGTATTGATGTGCCTTAAACATAGCGCGTTTTTCCGCTGTTGCCTAACGAACGTGTTTAATTCACCTCTGTATTTTTTAGTCTCAGCGCTATTAAAATTAAATTACGCAATGAATCTCAAAAATATTTGAGTAATACACTCGAGGTAAGTCCAGGATAAATCTCTCAAGTTTTAATTAAATCTGAAATACCTTCTTACGCAACAAATGCATTTTTAACGAAAACGCAAATTGCCTATGAATAACGGAAAATTTGTGAAGTCTTTGGTCAATATAAGTGCAAAGTGGACAGCAAACACTGAACGAGAGCGATCGCGAGGCCGGGCCACTGGAACAAGGTTCGGTGATGGTCGCGGCCAATGCAAAAGCGCGGGCACCTTCGTTTGTCCCCTTGACAGATTGCAATTCATTCAAATCATTATATCGACGGCTCCTACGTGTAATATCGTAACCCAAAAATCGACGATTTTTAGTTTTTTGTGTATCTCATATGTATTTAATTATATCTTTATTTCCAAGAAAGAAAAAAAATATTTTGCAATAAATAAGGTTTTTTCGGACGTATTTTATCGTATCTCAAACAATCATATATTACGAAGTATAGGCACTATCGTATGTAACACTTACGATAATAAGAAAATTATCGTATGTAACACTTACGTTATTTTAGGTCGCGTCTTTTCCGAAGTATAATATGGTATGTGCATTTCTACTAAAACCTTTAATAATTTCGACTTTTATGTGATTATTTATGAAACTACAGTATAAAGTAAAATATTAAGATAATTGGGCAATATTTAGATTTATACCGGACGAAAATATGTTCAAATCCTTCTCCTGTAAAATTGAATTTTGTGGGTTACGCCATTAGTTTATGCCATTAGTGTTTAAACACGATCAGTTTTTTTTTATATATATATTTATTAATTGTTTTGATATTCATTACATTAAACATATGCCAAACTGCACAGCAGTTTTACGGCATGATAGGGTACGATGATGATTTATGAAAAAAAAATTCAAGCGTTGTTCTGGCTTAAATCTATTCACGGTAAAATGGCAAAGCAAACTGAGCACCAATAATCGTTAAAAAGTGCTGCCAATTCGAAAAACAAAGTAGCTTGTTGGTGTAGTGGTCACGACACTAAACTAATGATCTGGTCGTCGGTGGTTCGAGCCCGATTCCAGTACGCCAGCAAGTTAGTCCCATTTTCATGGCACAGGCTTTTAGATTAGTTCGAAAATAGTAAGAATATTGACGCAAAACGTATTCCAAGATCGCATCTCTAGTAATAAAGAAATCCTACATATAAATACTAATGGTATAAAATTGTATTTCCAATACAGCCATGGCTATTACCACGTTTTTTATGGGTTTTATGACATTTTAAAGTTCTATTATACCTATAAAAAAAAATCTCACATCACACCGGTTCTAAGATTATTAAAAAAATACACAATCCTTACCTCCCGGATCAATTAAAAACAACTGCTGTACAGTCTATGACGCGCACCCTGGAACCTACCTGGAAACAAAGAGACAACAAGCTTAGTTATGTGAAATGACAATGTCAGTAAGATTACGCTAAGGATCATCTGCGCGACGTTATACTAACATATGTTAATAGAATAATTAATATTATAATTAAACTATCATATTCCTACCCTTGACGCACGACGCCAATGTAGTGTAGGAAAGCTAGGAGTACTCGGCGGGAATTTCGGCCATTATGGAAACACTTACGGAGGTTGTAAACTTTTTCAGTACTTTGAATTATATTTGGTAATTTCAGCATTTAATAGGAGACAAGAATATTTAAAAAAAAAGTGTATAAGTTGCAACATTCTAGGTTCACGTTAGGTTCTCGATAATAATTATAAGATTATTCCAGCGTGATTCGGTTGTCAATGCTGGACCCAGACCGTAGGGATGGTATTTTAACCGATTACATAACGTTTCAACGATTTTTAACGGTTAAGACACTCGTATCGTTATTATCGATACAATCCCCATGCACGTGAAAAATCACGGAACATGGTTATTAAATTAACCAACTGTTAGCCCTAAAAATGACGGAACATTGATTCGCGTTTTGGCGGTCCGCGGTAGCAACATCGCTATCGTTGCCCCCTTCGGGTTCGCTCGCCCGGGGTTCAAGCCCCATCTACGGCCATTTATTTTGTGTTTTTTAGCCGTGAATTCGAACAAAATTACGGACGTTACACGAAGTTACGGGGACAGACGGACGGACAGACAACGAAATTATTATATGTATTTAGATATCAAAACCTGAGCCGCGCGTTAATTGACGTGTCACACGTGCCCGCGCTTCGTCAGCGGCTAGTCAGTGTTGTTGTTCTAATTCCAGCAAGTTACGGACGGACTATCGAAATTAGAATAGTTGATGATGATAACTGTACCACGAGTAACCATCACTACCGGTCAGTCATTTAAGCTTAGAATATCAAATAGAATATAAATAAGCGCATTGAAAGTCAAAGACTATTCGAAAGTAACTAATATTTCCGTCTTGCACTTTCGTTACCAAAACTTTTTTACTTCAGCCTAAAAAAAATATCGGTAGCCATGGAGGTTTTCATTTCGAACGAATCAAATAATAATAACAATTTTATTTCCTTTACGCAATTATGAATTTCTATAAAGGTAGCCATTTTCATAGTTAAATAGAATTATTAACTTATTATTGCAGTGCAAAAATAAAAAATGCGTATAATTTCGGTATAGAATTCAAATGGTTGTAAGGAAAACTGCGTGGAGTCTATAAAAAAATAATACTCCATTTAGTAGCGCGCCCAGGTGCGGGTACAGAGAATGGCGCCGCAGGGAGAGCAGTGAATTTATTCATTATTTTTAGAATATTCGTTGGATTCACTCGCGTGACAGTTAAAATATTGCGGAACGAAAATCTTACATATCTCTCTTAGAAACTTTACGCATACAAAAATAAGTAGGTCCCGTATATTTTGTCCCAGAATTTTATAACGATGTTGTTATCCTGAGAATAGGGAGGGGGGGGAGATAACATTAAGTGCCTGGGTAGCAGGCAGGCGCTTAATGTCCGAGTTCGTAAATTTTGTTTTACATACGCAGTGAAAATAAATCCTATCTAATATTAATCCTATTCACAAAATAAAACTCAAATAAATCAAACTTCAATTTGGCGTCAATATTAGAGAAAAGCTAGGATATTCGTAGATAAGGAAAATGAGAAAACTCCAAATAACCAAAATCTCTTGTAATATTTCTTCAGAATTTATTATATCTCCTCGCAGAATTATAATTTGGAAAAGTATGATAAAAATATGACAAGAAAGCGTTAAAAAATCAACCCGTAACAAAATTGGTCGCAAAATATGATGAAAACAAAACTGTGTGTATTATTTAACGTGTTTTTTTCTAAGTGGTTGCTCGTAGTTATTGAAAACCACCACAATTTCGAAAACACAGAAACCGGAAATGGGACAAGTTACTGCCCGCCTTACTTACGACCCGCAGGTATTAAATAATTGAATGTGATGATAATTAAGAGTTAATGATAAGATGAATTATAGAAGTCTCACAGGGACGAAGCTATGAATATGAGAAACATGTGTAAAAGTCTTTTTATACGATGGCCCTGGCCTTGCAACCTACATGAGCAATGTATAGGGTGATCAGGACTTACAACCTGATCACCCTACACATTGCGACGTTCACCAATTCCATCGTAAGAGCGTCCACACATTAATTTTTTAATGTTCTATATATGTTCAAATTTGAGAATCTTTCGTTTATTTGAACGGACTATGGCTGGTGTCTATGCTAGAGACATATGTAGTCTACAGATGTCTCAAGCATAGACACCAGACATTCACTCCCACATACTTCAGCCATCACTCACCTAAAGAAGGAAACTGAGGTTTCCGAAACATGTAGTGATATTTTTAAAAAAACTAGTGGAAAAGAATGTATTTTTATTAATAACTAGCTGTTCGTACCCGGCGTTGCACGGGTTGAGGATTAAGTTAAAAATAAGATTGTGAAGGGAAACAAAGGTCCCATTGTTTTGCAAAGCCTTTAAAAAACATGTTGTTTCCATGTAAACCAGGCTCAGATGGATGGATTGTCCAAGGGTACAGGATTAATATAATAATTATGTATTATAATATAATTATTATATTAATCCTACGTTGATAAATAATAAGGAAAAAGGATTTATATAATAAATATATATTAATCCTTAACCCGTGCAACGCCGGGTACGACCAGCTAGTAGAGAAATAAAATACAATCGGATGTAAAATAAAATACAGGATGTGATGATAACTTTCGGGGGACACGTGTTGCTTCAATGACAGGTGACAAATGACTTTGACATCAAAGGGGAGACTAACAGAGGTCTGTCTACACCCTACAATGTGGGGATGACTCGTTGAATTAATAACCGATTAAATTCCGTATTTGTCTTATTTTATCAATACAAAATCCTATTTATATTTTACGGATACAATAGTAAGTAGGCTGATAAGAAATCGCACCCCCCCGTGTTAATTTATGACTGAAAAATAATTCTCGGGTGTAAGAAAATAATTCTCTCTAATAAGGTGGGCACAAAAAGTCTGTCCTCGCACGATGTAATAATTTCAAGAATTATTCTTCTTTGACAATAAAATACAAAACACTTCAGAGACAGTTTTTTAAAACAAACACTCATGAGAAACGTGAAGAAAATATGAGCGGAAACGAAGCTCGGTTATAACGAGCTCGGGTATAAGGAGATCTCGGCTATAATGAGCAAAACTGTGAATTGATTTTGATTTGCGCATATTCCCATACTATCGTTCTCGGTTATAAGGAGCGCGATTCCCGGATATACGGAGCAAATTTTGAAACTCTGCATACATATTTGCTTGAGTTACAGAAAAAAAAAAATACGTACCTACTCATAACAATGAACATTGCTTTTAAAGCGGCTCGCACAAGCGGCGGGCACAAGCGGCCCACACAAGTGGTTCGCACAAGCAGCTCGCACTTAATTAGGGTTCATTTTATGATGTACACAAAGTGTGTCCAAAAATGCCACGTGCACAAGCAAACGTTAGTTCGCCGGCATTTCTTATCAAAGGAATGCCGAACTGAAGGTCGAGAACTGCCATATAACTCCGATTATTGGAGGTTTCCAAAATGTTTGAGGTGACAGTTTGTTTTATGCAGTTTACTGTATTAGCATTTAAAAGCCTAGTCAGTTAAACGCGAATTCTTCTATCGGAAACATGTCCACCAACAAATGAAAGTGTCTCTCGGTTCGCAAAAAAGTCGAAATTATTCGTGAAATAGAACGCGGCGCCAAAAATTCCGAAGTCTGTTATAACGAGTTAAAGTTTTCACTATCGTCTTCTACAGTTTCATCACCCTGGAAAATTAAGGATGTTTATTTAGCTGCTCTTGAAAATAACATCACACAATCAAAAAAATTTAGAAAGTGAAATTTACCTATCCCGGATATCAGGAGTCCCGGCTATAAGGAGCAAATTTAGTCGGTCCCGTCGCACTCGTTATAACCGAGTTCAACTGTATTTTTCACCGTGATATTTTCAAGTCATGCCATGTATCTTCAAGTCAAAGGGATGGTCAGATGCAGAGGCGTGGATTGTGTGACGTAATCCAGGACAGAAGAACGTACAGCCTAAAGAGGAGGAGAGCTCAACAGTGGACGATGACAGTGTGTTGGGATGATGCCAGAGAGAAGAGACATTTTCAAGTCATGGTCATTTTATATATCGTAACGAAGCGTACGATTTCACGCGTTAAAAAATATCGCTAGCATTAATAATTTTCTTTTACATTTTCAACGTCGATTAATTAGAAATTGGAAACAGTACTAGAGACGATTTTGCTCATGTCCCTTCCCCCGACAAGAGCGAAAATACTGAGGCAGAGGTGGGAAGGGAGCCTTCAACGTTTGTGGATAACTGGATTACTTCTGTGACATTTTCATCACCGTAACGAATCGCGGGGGAATTTTCTGGAGAGAAAAATACATTTTCAGTATTTATTTACTAAATTCTCTTCCAATATTACGATTAATTTTGTTAGGATGACTGTTTCTTTTTGAGTTTCTTTAGGAAAGGTACAGAATTTATTTAACCATTATATTTTATACAGAATTTCATTTATGTACCCGTGCCAACGTTTTCACTTCATATTCTGTACAAAAAAACTACTTTTCCTACAATTTATACACCAGGTATAAAAGCCTACATGGATTCTTATCAGTGTTGCTGAAAAGAATCAAAATGAAAATCAAAAACTTCGCCAAGTTTGTTATAGTAAAAACGATTTAACAAATATGACGAGGTTGAAACAAAATACACACAAATTATATTTATTTTGAATTAATTTTTTTTTATATAAATTATTAATTTATTTTTGTTTCTTTAGATTTTTTCAATAAACAAATAAAAACCTTGTATTTATTAAGGGTATATAAAGTTATGTATTTAACTACATAATAATATAAATCTCAGAATATTTGAAAATTTTCAAAAACACAATACTGGATTTTTCCCCCAAAATCCAGTGTTGGAAAATCCATTTATAATATATCTTGATTTATCATCATAAATTAAGAATATAAATCTCGTTTGCAAAGTGCCCATGAAAGGGGCATTTTTCTATCAACCTTCATTAAAAAGTCATCATTGTTTTGTTTTATGACACGTTCGCGCAATAAAAACGAGGTGTTTGTTTATATTGATTTTTAAAAAAAATATGCTGTATAAACACCTTTTTATGAGGAAACAAAGGAACGTTCATTAAAAGTTTGTTTTTTTGGATATGTGGGGTATAAAAGCAAAGACAGCAATATCAAAAAAAAATTAATGCAATACCGAGGATTACTAATTTATAATGTACTAAATTCGAGGGTTTATAGGAAACATAGCCTATAAATTTATTTTGGACGGGATAGATACATAAAATATAGAATTCAGTACATTTAAAATGAGTAACCCTCGGTGACTGCATTCAAAATTTATAATATATTTTTTGGATATTACTGCCTTTACTTTTATACCCCACATGTAGTAAGTACGAGTTGAACTAAAAATATCGGTCGTATTCTGAAATAAGCAATATTGTTATTTCTGTATCATGACAGTGATTGCATAAAATTGTAATGTCGCTAATTTTGACGTTTTAAATTAGACAGGTTTGAAATTGATGAATTCAATCAATCAGAAAGCACTAAAACGTAAACAAACGTTATTCACAATGATGAACTGTTAGCTTTCTAATTGATAGAATTGTTAATTTCAAAACCTATCAAATTTAAAACTTCAAAATTGGCGACATTACAATGTTATACAAGAAACAGAAATTTTGCTTATTTCAGAATACGGCCGAACATTGGATAGTAGTTGTAGTTAGGCATAATACGTGGACATGTATATACATGTTACCTTGTGAGTGTTCTACGTTCCGTAGACATATTATTGAATAAATAAATTGAATTGTATTGAATCTGCCCGACATGTTTATTTCCCTTTTCGGCATTTATTTTACCGACACAAAATTATTCCGTGACGACATTATCGATTGATTGTCAACTGCACAGGTACTCAACTTCGGAAAGCGGGGATTAATTTATTTATGTGCATATTGTACAGTATTTTTTTTCACATACGCGAACATACATATAATTTTTTATTATTCGTTTTTTATCTGCTTTTGTACACAATAATATTTACTTATTTTTTCTGTCCATATTTTCTATTTATATCTACAATATCTCATAAATTAATTATAGTATTTGTATAGTATTTCATCCAGTAGTTTGTTGTAAAACGCTCATATCGGCACATGTTATTTCTAGCGAGATGAGTGGCTCATTTCCGTACAAACATGTAATTTTTGTCCATTATTAATAAATAATAATGATAATTCGTAATTATCAATGCACCCGTTATAACTTGAATATTATATTTAAATTTAAAACGTGCCGTAAAACTTGCTCCACACTCCATAAACTTTCAGCTCGCCCAAGTGGCTACGCTGCTGCCGACGTGGGACCGAAATTCCTAGCCGCATCCTGTCCGTTTGTTAGCTCTTGTGTTACGTTTTTTTCCATGTTTTTCATGAACGTCCCCTTTCATGCGCACTCTTCCCTACATGCTCAAAATACATATGATAGACCAAGAGCCAGCAACCGCCAGACTAACGTTAAAGTATCAAACCTGAAATATTTTCTGTAGATGTACACAATAGTAGACAAGACGGTTCGGATATTATGACATTTGAGTTCGGGTGATTTTGGCAGATAACAGGTAAAACAGGCACAAAAAAATGTGTAAGTAAAACTTAACGTAAGTAAAAATACACACTCATTAATCATTGTCAGACGCTTTTCGCGGTTCATTTCTTCCGTCAGACACTTTGAAGCTCTATAAATAAACGTGTCATTTATTACGCTGTAGTAACAAATCTGAATTTTATATATTTTATTTATTCGAGTCACTATTTAACAGTTGCCTGTTGTTGCCTGATACATTATATTTTATCGTTTTACTTGAAAATTTTTTGTTCCTGTATTTCCCGTTATCTGCCAAAATCCTCCGAACTCAAATGTCATAATAGCCAAACATTTTTACCTACTATAGTGTACATCCTCAGAAAATATTTCAGGTTGGATACCATTACGTAAGTCTGGCGGTCGCCGGTTTTTTTTTCCATGTTTATTTTTCACGAACGTCCTCTTTTAATCGCACTCTTCCCTACTTGCTTAAAATGTAATATTGTTACGACAGCGTTTAATTGAAAATTGTTAAGAAAGAATTATCGCAACGTGTTCCAGCGATACCAATCTACACACAAGCCTCAACACCCAAATCAAAATGGCCGCAGGTAGGGGCTAAGCATTTATTTGACAGATCAATATGACAGATCTTTTCTTTTTCTTGTATATAATATTTATAGTCCATTACATATTTAAATGTTTTTAATAGGTAATAATATCAATACATTAATTTAAAATAGAAACTCAGTTAATTTTTTTAAATGAAACAAGATTTTTAATGATGTTTATCACTTACATCTGATGAAGCGACTTTTTAAAAGGTATTTAATAAAACATATACCCACCTACATTATAACCATTCCGTGGCTCTATAAGATAACAGAAAATTTTTTAAGTAATTATTATATTAATTACTTAGCTTTGATCTCCCATTTTAAAACTTTATAGAAGACATTTTAAAAAAACTCTTACCCTTGTTTTTCCACAAATATCTAGGGAAATGTTTACTAAGGAGGAATATTAATAATAAAACAAATAAGAAATTAAAATTGAATTTATTATTAAACAAAAAAAACTGTCAGTTCGATTAATATTACCAGAAAGAATTGATAAAGAAAACTGGTAAATACGCAAATGTAATCATATATTCGCTTACGATATATAAGTTGTAAGATGAAATTAAATTTCAATTTATTTTTAAAAAAAGGCTGTCACTTCGATTAATATTACCAGAAAGAACTGATAAATAAAACTGGTAAATACACATTTTGCTGACGACATAGAAGTTATAAGTGAAAACTTACAACTTCTATGTCGAAAAGTATACAATGAGTGGAATATACTAGGTATAATGATAAAAGAACTACACGAGGCTCCGAGGAAAGTTGGTTTTAATATGCAGAAAACAAAATTTTGAGTCCAGAGAGCAAAATCATCACAATCAATAATAATAATATTTTAATAGTCTAATATAGTCTTCCAATCGTGCATACTGCCAGTGATGACGTTTTGAGTGGAGACGATGACTCTTACAAAGGAAAGTGTAGAAATATAGGAAAGATAGATTAAGAAATTAGAGCGGTGAATATCATGGTTCGTGTAGCGAGGTAAAAATAGCAATTGACATGGCATGTTGCAAGGCAGGTTGCCACAAGATGGACTCCCAGAGTGAGACGTTGGGAGAATAATAATTATTTAGATACGCATTAGTTGAACATTTTAATATTAGTTTTAAAATACTCTCCGACGAATGACCATCATTGCATAGTAAGTCATTGAGAAAAAAATCCCTTTCGATAACTGCTTTTGTTGTTAAATTTAAAACTAACTGCTTCTGATTGTTGTATTCTAAAAATTTGTTTTCATTTTCTACAGATACAAGTTATTGAACAGCACGTGAACTTTCGGCCCATTATTGTACTTGCCACACAATTGGGAACTGAATACTTTTGAACCATTTTTAATGCTTAAAATGAACAAAATAGCACTAAAATAAAATATGACAGACGCACAACTGTAATGGCGGCATATGATGATATTGGCCGTGTACATAGCCCCTAGAATAACCAGCCATCAAGTGGCACTGCCATCGCTGTCGAGGCTTGATGTATAGAATGGTATTGGTTCCAGGCATTCGGTGGACTCGGCGGTATCGCTGCGCAGCCAAGTGCACGCGGACCGCATCCGCTGGCCGCCGCGGCTGCGCCCCCCGCCGCAGCGCTCCGTGTCGGAGCTGCAGCTCGCGCCCCGCCCGCCCGCACCGCCCGCCAGCGCCGACCTCGAGTACCTGGACAACCCGGCCGAGAACCTCGACTTCTCAGCCAGGAGGCAGCCGCTCCGCCCGAGGGTCGACGACGACTACTACAGGTGAACATTCTACATTTATAAAGTGGATCAAAAAAATTTTTCAAGATACTATTTCGTAAAAATAAATCGTTAAAAAAGTGTCGTTTTAACTGCGATGAGATTAGTGTTCGATTGTAACGATGATTGGTATAGGTCGCACGGTGAAACCTAGCACGCTATGCAAACTATAACGAGAATGACTTTTGAGTGGTTTCTGTTACACTAGCAGCTATAAATATGCGTTAGCGAAACAGGCAGTATTTTCTTGTTGCGTCCCCAATATCGCGGGCGCCTTTTCACGTACAAACACCAGACCGTGTTTACGCCAGCTTTTACCGCGATACCTATAGCTGACGATACGTAATCCGGCGAGCAATCGCTGGTCCACTAGAAATTAAACCTCCGATGTTAGTCTGTCTTATAAATCATTTCGCAGTCACACTTCATCATCGCAATCGCTCTCATCATTTTAGCTATCGTATCGGGTATAGTATCAGAAAACCACCATTGCGATCCAACGAGCTAGGGATCCAATCGTGAGTAGTGTTCGTCCCACGATGCATAAGTATGCAAATCAAAGATGCGCACAGCTCGATATTAATTCACTTTTCTCCGAGAGTGTGCAAATGAGCGATTCACTCGATGAATTTATGAAAGCGCTAATTCCGTCTTTTCACTCATCGGCACACTACCGCGTCGATCCGATATACGATAAAAAAAACACACGCGTGTTTTAAATCTCAATGTCAATCGCATCACATTTAGAAAACTGTTGTAAAAGAAAATGTAAATGAAATATAAAGATGTTAGAAATAAATCAAAAGTATGTACACATTAATCAATCTCAAAAAATATCACTATATCCATTACTTTTAGACAGACTTACTCCGCGATTAATCAAGCCGACAACATATTACGGTTAGGGCGAGTACTTCACCCACCCCTGGGCCGGTATAGAGTGGTCCTCCAACTAAACGGGCGGCACGTGACGTGTGGCGGGCATGGCCGTGAAGCGCGAACGTGCGAACCAATAATAATCAATCTTTATATACCGATAGGGTAGGACCAATCGGAACTGCTCGCAGCCATCACGCACTAAACTATCAGTTTCCGAAAGTATTATATTTGCGGATGTACGCTTTTACCGTACTCATAGCATTTGATGAATGTAATATCTTTCTTTTTGTTATGAATATATGTATACGGTAAAAACATTAGATTAGAATGATTTAACTCGCTTGACCGATGCCGGTTCGATTACCAAAGGCATTCGTCACCAAATACACTAGAAGATCCTGGCTTTAATAAAAATAGAGAATTATTCTCCCACCTACTGTTTCCTGACGAAATCTGTTTTTTGGTCGGAATACAAAAATAAAGTGAACAGTGGAAAATCTATAATGCGATGTGTGTATTTATATTTAGATGTGTTAGTGTAATTAACAGGCATATGCAAAATGTCGTCGTCGCGGACGCCCAGAATGATCCTCGATGGACATCCGAGTGGAAGAAGAAGTCGGCAGACCTAGGCTGCGAGGTCAGAAGGGATGCGAATCAAACACTGCGGGTAACAGACTGGACGACCGCAGCGGGCGACAGAAGGAGCTGGAGGCGAGGACTGAAGGAGGCTAAGGCTCTATATGAGCCGTAGAGCCATTGAAGATATGTAAATTAACATAGATTAAACAGAAGTATACTTAACTACGTCCGAACCAAACCTCGAAGAACCAGCTTGAACAATCTCTAAGTTTATAGAAATAGCCAGACGCATACAACAAAGCAATTTAAAGACTTTGGAAGATAAAGACCTCTTAAAATCGGACCTACTTCACTTATTAAAAAAAATGTTCGAATTAGGGACACGGTTCCTAACAACCGACTTGAAATATTCTAATTGTTATTAATTGAGTGATGAAAAGGCCACTAATGTTAAATATATCGATCCCAGGCCAAATAAGGTAATAAAAAACAAACACAAATTTATGCAAAATCATCTTGATTCAATGGTCAAAATATGTCATTTCTAGCTTTAATAGGCCCCTAAGACAATTACTGATGGTGATTATATCGTAATGTAATTGAGTCCATTAAGTGACTAGGTGATCGTACATAAAACCAAATTCCCAAAACCCTTTTACTATTCGGTATTTATTAATACAAACTGCCACTTTATTCATTATCTATTAACTAAATTGCCACTTCACTGGCAATTTAGGTTAATTTACATCCAGTTACTTTTTCTTTAAAAACCGCTGTAGAAGCCCCGGGTATCCAAATACCCCTCGCCTGCCTAAGTGTTGAGAAAATATAAAATATCCTCGATGCTGTTCCAGACACCTGACAGCGCGCAATCAGCAGGAGAGGTGGTGGCAGCCGCCAGGACCGGCCCCCGCAGGCCCCGCCCCGCCGGCCCCCGCAGCCCCCGGCCTGCGCCGCTCGCGCTCCCTGGCCGTCATCAGGGAGGAGTCCTGCCCGGGCCCGCTCATACCGAGAGCCAGACTAGCGGACAAGCCGCTCTACAAGGAAAGGTACCGAAAACTTTGTCGATCATTTTGTTTGAAATACCCGAAAGGTGTCTTTTCCAAATAAGACTTTTACTAACTCGAATTCCATCCAGACAGAAGTCAGTCGGATACAAATATCAAACTTTAAAGTCAGCTTCTTCTTAAACAAGGGCTAAAAGAGGATTTCGAAAAATATTTTTACTGAAAAAGATTGTTGGGCCATTAATTTTGAATACAATTTTTTCCATTTAAATTTTGCGTGAATGTATACTATTCAGTATTGTAAGAACTTTATTAAAGGTGCATATTTTTTTAGGTCCACACGATCCAAATTCCAGAATAAGGAAGAAGCGCTCGAGAGGATCTACAATAAATCAAATAGTTCCTGCTACGGCGACATCTCCGACAATCCTAACCATCCGCCCGATGAACCAAATCTCACGGCGGCAGAAAGCTTGTACGAGGATGCGCAACTTTTTAACGTTGGAAAAAAACATTCCAACAGCTGGATACATTCAGTCGGAGATCAACTAACCCTTCAACAGTCTGAAGAAATCGCATATTCTCGTAATCCCAGCGAAATTGACAGTTTGGATTCAAATTACATACACAAAAACTACAATTTCGAGGCAAACCACACAAGCGTCTACAAGGAATCTTCTCCAGATACGACCGACCACGACATACACTCGCAATCGATTGCATTGACAAACAAACCACTGTTTATTCGCACTGAAAAGCACTCGATAAATAAAGGAACCTCGAGAGATTACTATTTGCCCGATTATATAGAAGGTGAAAAGTACGACACAGATAGATCTTCAAATAGCAGTACCGATGGTTCACGCGCTAACAAATCTCAAACAAACTTTAACGTTCTAGAACAATTTACGAGTGAAGAAAATGAACCCGACTCTTTTGATGACGCTTTTATAATTAAGGACGATTCTGGTTACACAAAGAAAATCGATTCGAAAACTATAACTAAAGTTTGCCCAGGCAAAGAAATCGCAAAAACAAAACATTTATTTAATTCGGAGGACGAATTAAATCAGTCAGTCGAAAGAGTAACGACTCTCCCTGACAAGGACAATATTAGTGTAACTTCTTACATTACTGTATCGCCCCCTTCCCCTCACAGCCCGCCCAGGAGGCTCGAGAACTTGGCTGTATCTCTAGCTGAGAAAATAGACGAATATTGCGATTCCAAATACGGTGAAAGTTTTGTAGAAATTCCATTAAATTTACAAAGTGCCGGTAACAGCTTCAATAGTAAATCGTATGACGATTTAAATTCCATTTACACTCAAGTGCATAAGATCAAACCAAAAATATTAAAAACTGATCAAAAATACAAAAACCTAACGGGGAGGTATCAAAAACAATATTTAGCGGAAAGTCCTTCACTTAACCGGTACTACGACGATTTTCAAACGAGGTCGTTATATCGCCAAAGCAGTTCGGCGAAAAATATAACAACAGAACCCTTCGTTACCACACTCATAGAAAATCAGTATTTTTCTTTACCAGACATAAATATAAGCAAAAGTTTGAAGCGATCGGAAACGATCGATGCGAAACTTAGACAGCAGGACGACAATAATAAATGTCTCGAAGTATCAGATAAAACAGAAAATAGCCAAAGCCTAAATACATCTGAAATCGTTGATGACTATTTTAAAGAAATAAATGTGGTCGAAGTAACGAATGAAGACATATGCGTCGACAGTTTAAACACTGTTAACGAAGTAGTTGGAGCATTTAATGAAACGGAAATCATAAATGACTGTAATACTGCAGACATAATCCACAAAGAAAGTGAAGACGAACAAAAAAATATTTTAGAAACTAATCGAGATACAAAAGTTTGCGACACATCGACAATAGTGAGTGATCACGCGACGATCGTAGTAGTAGACGGGGTCATTGATGAAGTACAGAATGACATAGAACATACACTAAAAATTGAAAGCATTCCAAATTCGACTTGTACTGCAAAAGCAAACGAAAACCTAGTGGTTAATCGATTGAAAAAACTCTTTATTAATGACTCGCCTACACTAACTAGTGACGACAGCGACAAATTAAAGAAGGTTATTTCAGATTTGCCGATAATTCCAAATAATTACAAAAAATCCGATACCGAAAAATCTAACGTAAATATCACTTCTTTAGATATTTATAATAGAGTTAACGATGCAGATGCATTAACTGATGTGATTTGTAAACCGAACAAATTAAACATAGCGGTTGGAAAAAAGCGAAACACAGTTAAAAAGCACTACTCTTTACGGCAGAGAGAACCTAAGCCCGACTTGCAATCTGCTGATACCCTCGCGCCTCCAAGTCCGCCCAACGAACCATCTTTAACGAATGAGACTGCTTCTTATACATCGAATAATAAACAATCATCCAATTTAGAATCTAGTAAAATATCATCACTCTCATCGACAATTTATGACGTTGTTTGCCGAGAAACTCACCAAATTCGACGACTGAATAGCTTTACTTCGAGGGATTTAAACATTCTTAACTGTAAAGCGAAAGAAGGAAATAACGTAACAATTTTGCCACTAAGCGGTCATCAAACTGTTATTATAGAGCCGTCTGTTTCAAGTGAAAAAATATTAACCGAACAAAAGGCAACGAGTGAATTGTCGGTAAAAAACTTGTCGGATCTTGAAGCTTTCTTGAGCGAACCGTTAAAAAATACTCAAGATTTTAGTCATTCCACGGACGAGGATTCTTTGAACCTATCGCTCGTATCAAATCAAAGAAGTGAACCTAGAGGTAATACGATAGGCAAGAATCAAAAAGAAGCAGAAAAAATAAATTTGCGTCAAATACCTAGAGTCAAAAAGGAGCGCAGTTTAAAAATAGCTGAAGTGCAAAATAAATTCGAAAGGCCGCCGACGCGCCTCATAATTAAAGATAAAAAGTTACTGAAAGACAAAAGACCGGAGATGTCTCGGCCGCAGGTACTGACGATAAAGGACAACCGCCAAAGCGAAGGAAAGCATGAACTTGAAAACAATACGAATGTACAATTGAAAACGAAAATACTTGAATTTGAAACGCAGAAGGATATGAACAAACCAAAAATTCATAACGTACATAGTAAACAGGACAACCACAAAATTAACGGAGGGAACCAAGTAAAATGTAATATTTTTAATGTTACAGAAAAAGTCGACAACGCCGTTAAAACTGACATAGAATACCAGGAAAAATTACATTCCGTCAAAAACTACTGGTCTAAATTAATAGAAAATAAATCTGGCGATGAACAAGAATATGAAGATACTTGCGAAAACATTGAAAACGATTACCATAGAGAATGTTTACCTGATGATAATGATTCTAAACAAGTTATAACTGTGGAAGATATTATTAAATCGATTGAAACTGTCAAAATTATCGACAGCATTAAAAAAAATACCTGCGATTCTGAAATAGATGTATGGAAAAAAGAAGAGAGGCCAGAAAAAGAGAAAGCAGAATCAATAATCGAAGAAAGTCCAATCAAAAGGATTACTTGCGAATTAAGTCAACTTCCGGAAAAGGTCCGCGATTCAAATAAAGAAACATTTAATTTAACGACGTCAAACATTCAATCACCCGATGAAAAATTAACAAAACGTGAGTCGGAACAAGAATACAAGAGTTTCTCTCCAGATATTGAAATAGTTGAACTAAGTTCAAATAATAATGTTGACCGAAGTGATGTAATGCACACGGCCCTGATCAAGTCAAAGAGTTACGACCAAGATTGCGGAGATTTTGATCATGTGAGATATAAAGTAATGAAATCTGACCTATTTAGAAAAAGCATGATTGGGAATTATAACAAAGAAGCACAATTCGACGGCTTACTTCAATATTTGCAGGATTATAGCTTCCAGGAATTATTAGTCAATAATAATATAGTAATAATCGAGCCAGTGCGAACTAAAATCGAAAATACTAAAGGGCTTAATACATCATACAAACGACCGAACAGTTGCCGCGTAACTGGAACAACTTCCAAGGAGAGTGAAGACAAAACCATTGATGAAAATGATAATAAGCAACGCAAACAAAAACAATCAGGATTAAAAAGGCATTTCTTTTATCATCCGATTCGTGTCAACAAAGAGATAATCGAAGAAGAACTGCCAAACCCAGACACCGTGAAAACAGTTCGTAATCTATTCGAAGGTACTCTCAGAATGCACCGACCTAGCGACAGTTCAGATCCATGTCTGTTGAGCGATTCGACGAGCAGTATGTCAAAACGCTCAATGTCGCATAAAAATCTTTCAGTAGATTCAAAACTGAATAAATCTGCAGGTCGTAACAAAGCAATGCGATACTTGACTATTGATACTACGTACGGCCAAAAGAAATGGGACTCTGCTAGTTTATCTAGTGGCGTTTCGAGTGGAGATTTGAGTTCAAATAATGATCACGATTATGATACGGATGCTTTGAGTCCATTTCAGTCAAACAAAGTAAATAATGACAACATCTATAGCTCTTCGAGCGAAGAATATTTGTGTGAATCGTTAAATCCTAGTTTATGTTATGAAAGTCAATATGTTAGTCAAGATATTTTGCAAAAAATACGGGAATGTGGAACATCAATCACATACTACGGCGGCAAAGTTCTAGCTGAAAGAAGTGGCCCGGCAGTCAGTCCAATGACGAAAGCAATAATGGATGAAATTAGAGGTCTCCAGAGAAGCTGTTGTAGAGATTGCACCGTATGCCAAACAAAGTGTACTGAAGATAAATGTGCATGTTTGGATAATATAACGGATACTATTAAAAGCGAAACAACATCCATTATCGATATGGACAGGTTCAGCAAGTGTTGTTCCTGTAGCGAAATAACTGAAAAAAATGTCCTTCGAGAAAAAGAAGAACGAAATACCAGCGGAAATGGAAAAGGAGACAATTACTTAGGATTTAAATTCAAATTGGTCAAATCCAACAGCTGCAGCAGTCGGCTAGAGCTCGCAGGGACAGGAGAAGATCAAAACATAAAAAGAATTTACCGATCGAAGCAAAGAGAGAATTACGAAGACCCACCAATTATCTACGACAGTGAGAATTCTGTTAAAACTAAAATATGCAGAATCGAAAGTTACAGAAAAGGGATGGTAGCTTCACCCTTCGGTGACAGAGATAAAGAAGAAGACCAAATTAAATTTGATGGTCACGATAATCAAGTATATAATAATATATCTAAACAAAAATCAGAAACACAGGCTAAAACGATCGAAGATAACACAAACATGAATAAGTTGAAAAATCAATGCACTTTAGGGGATACCGTAACATTTGATAAAAGTAGGATTTCGAGAAACAGAAACGTCGACCTGGCTTATAAAAATAATAATCCTAAAAAAAAACCTAACGGTTCAATAGAAAAGATGTCGACAGATACCAAAATCAACGAAAATAATATTCGAAGTGCAAAGGAAACTGAAATGAATGTAATTTGTGAACAGAAATCTGTAGCGGAAACTATCAAATCCTTTAATGATCCGGTCAATTACGAGAAAAAGTTTTACTATGTTAATACGGATGCGCAGAAAAATAATGAGAAAAAAAATGTGTGCAAATTTGGAGAAATGGTTTTTGAAGAATTTGAGGTATTGGATCCTAATAACAGTAATAACGAAAATTTACATAATAATTAAAGCAAAAAATTCTTGTGTTTAAAAATACATCCATGAAAAACTCAAATGTACATAATACAGTATTACTTTATTTATAAATATATATGTATAACAACTAAATGCGGCATATTATTATTATTTTTATAGCTTGGCGAAGGCCCAAGCTTCCGCATAATTTGATTTTTCTTATATCCCATATTGCATACTAATATTTACTAATTACATATTATATTTAACTAAGATAATAATTTATTTTACCACAGTAATTATAAGATAACTATGATATAAAATAAAGGCAATGGGTCATTTGAGATATTTATATAAACTCTGTAAATTAGAAACATTAAAAAGCTTATTAATGGAAAACAAGTTATTTTATTTTTATCATGTTCACAAAAATGAAATCTTGTGCGAATAGGCTGAATAATAACTTTTCTCGTTGATAAAATACATCATAAAAATGCTTTAACTATACGGGGCCATGCTGAGCGGATTGGACGCTAAGCGTTGCTTGAGTTGGCCCACGAAGTATCTAAAAGCAGGGTCCTATGCCTAAAGCACGATCGTACGCTCTTCTGGTGCTTAAAGATTTCGAGCATAAAAATATTTATTTAAAGAAAAATATTATTTAATCAATCAATCAATCTGGAATACCTACATATGCACCATTGATTAAATTGGTCCCTTCAAATTATAATACATTCACTTTAAACCTAAGAGGTATTTTATAATAGTAATGAAATAAACATTTACCTGAATCATAAAAAATGTGTCACTGAAAAAATGCTAAGGACAAATAAATATTCCGAAAAAACTCAGCTGCCATCACCATTCGAACTTTCAAAAATACAAATAATAATTTGATAAATAAAAGAATACAAACGAGATTAATTGAAAATAACGAATAAGTAGGTGTTTAATCTCAATTATAATAATTTCGTTGTCTGTCCGTCCGTCGTAACTTCGTATAACGTCCGTAACTTCTTTATAGCATAAAAAAACTTTTTTTTTTCTTATTTAGGAACCGAAAAGTTACCGTAATTTTTGACAAGTTAAAGCTAGTAAGTTTATAAAAATATAAATTAAGTTTAAAAAGGCAAATATACACTCAGGATCGTGTTGAAGAACATAAAATAGAGAAAAATATACAAGAACTACTTAGGTACTTAACTAGACAATGCAGAATAAACATCAACGTATTTTCTGGAATTTCGTGCCACGCTTGCCCAACTTTTTTAGCCAACATCCATCTGAAAAAAATGCTGCGTGACAAATATTCCAGAAAACGTAAGACCAGTGAAAGCCGAAACCATTTGGAGGATAAACTTGTCATCATTTTTTAAATACCAAAAGAGGGCGTGTGATTCCCCGCAAGAGGGTGGCGGAGCCGACGAGAAGCCACTTCCCGGCCCCGGGAGATGGGGGCTGCGGCCAGACAATTGTGGCCAGAGCAACCAGTGAGAACAAATAGGGACTCGCGCGATCTCTACTTCGCGTCAAGCGCTAAATAAACTCACTCGGGGCGGCCAAGTAAAATGAATTAAAAAGAAAAATCTTACTACGGTATCAATTTTTTCCCCAGAGAGGTTAAATAATTAGAAAGGAAGTTTGAGCGACGATTTGACGCTGGGACGGCGACAAATGAATACAAGATTAGCTTTTAGCAGTTACTGTTCGTTGGCGTGTCATTAGTGATGGTATTTTAACCGGTGACACACTAACGGTTATTTGAGATTTGTATCTGATTGCGACGATGATTGGCGATTGATTTTTTTCAATGCGGCGGGCAGCCATCGGTACTAAATGACAATAATATCTTAGTTATCAATAATCAATACAATGAGATACAAATCCCAAATAATTTACCGAAAATAACCGGTTAAAATAACGGTTTAACTGTCACTAGTAATTATTAGAAAAAAATGACGACTTATGCTAGACCTTTTCCCCGCAAATATATAATTTCTTTATTATAATCTCTTTATTATAATATCTTAGGTCGGCTGTAGTATTTTAATGTGTACGAGAGCTTCTTTCTCTAAGAGAAATTCTCCTCCAGTTTATTTAACCTTACTGATTTTTTACAATAGGTATACAAAATAAATATTGAATATCAATTATAAAATAAAACATAAATTGTACTACTTTATAATTTGTGGAATTTATCCACTGCACTGTTAATAATCGTATTACCTATAAAAGATTTAAAAAAAGCAATGCAATATAATAGATAGATGGAACAAAGATATTGAAGTTATTTTACGTACGCATCTGAAACAAACATTCATTTATATGGGGTTTTTCGTAAAATAAGACGCACCGTACCATAGGACCCATTTTATGAGATAGTTTTTAGAAAAAGGGAATATTATACAACAAATATATAGAAAAATATACATATCGTTCAGCACCAGTTTACGCTGATTTGTCAGTGGTGTTTGGCGCCTGTATTTGTTTTGCAATTTAAATTAACTTTCAAATGAATAAGAGGGCGAAGTTGTGCGATGATTTTTTTTTCAAGTGAATAAGTTGTTGCATGCCAACAGACTCACCGCACTACAGCACTGCGCCTGATGAATACTGCACGGTGTTGAGTGCCAATTAGGGATGCATTAAGAGATAAGGGAAAGAATAGCAGATTTTGAGAATCCCTCCTACTTAACCCTTTAATATTAATTATTATAAAACGTATATATTAAAATGAAATATGTACATGTTTAGGTATAAAAATAAAGTGGTTGATATTTATTTTGATAGTTAAAATTATATGTAGAGGGCGGACAATAATACGCAACTCAATTTTATTTTTTTGTATTTAAAAAATCCTGTACTACTGGCATCAATGATCATTAAATCTCATACTAACATTCAATACGCACTGAGGTACAAATATTAGAAAGACGTTTTAAAAATAAGAAATGTGTCCACGGAATACATAATACATTACTATTTTTAAACTAAGCTAAGCGCTTGTACTAATAAAATATTGAAGAACCAACTTTGGGCCGGTTGTTTCAAGTTGGATTAAAGTAAGCGTTCTTTTAAAGCATAGATTTTTACGTTCTCCACCAATCAGACGATCCGTTTTCGTAAAAATCTATGCTTTAGTCGACCGCTTACTTTGATCGAACTTGAAACAACCGGGCCTTAGTGGTATCCTGGAACCTCCAACAACTTGATCATTGGCGAGTGCTTTCACACTAGACCAACGACCACTACTTGTGTTGTTTTAAAACTTGAATGAAATTAAATTCTAGAAAAACAAAATTCTCATTCAAAAAAATATCCGAATACAAGAAGCCAAAGAGTTTAAAATGGAAAAGGTTCCCGCGCGACAACATAAGTTTCGCCAGACAATCGCGGGCAATCGCTTTGTGGCAGCATGCCTTTTATTAAGAGAACCAATTTAGGGAAGTCAATTGAGCTAAGAGAGGCCACAAATTCAACAAACCAGCATTCGTTGCACCCTCACATACTGCTTTTGATCTTGTAATTGGGTATTTTTCTATTGAATATCCATTTTCCACTTCAAGAATTCCACTCATAACTGGTATGTCAGAAAAAATATATATTATCTACCCTATCTATGTATCAGGCGCGTGCAGTGGGGACAAGACGCATGACTTTTATTTAACCGTATATTTGGGAAAAAAATATCGAAATTAAATATTTATCTAGCAGAATATTGTGAAATATTAAAATCTAAATAATATTTTAATTATTGTGACAGGAATATTACGAGATATATCAATGATTTCGGTTTCTTTTCAAAATATATGCTTAGGAAAAAATAATGCTTCTTGTTCCCACTGCACGCCCCTGCTATGTATATAATAATTTATGTACCAAGCCTAGTGATCACAAAAACGTTAATTCAGATTAAAAATCGCAGTATAACAATTATTTTAATAAAACATGCTAAGTAACACGGATTGAAGAGCATTATATTATAATTTTATTTATTTATTTATTTGGCATCCCAGACCACCATTGCAGCATCTCCGCGTGATGATCCGCCGTTTCGAACATGATTCTAGGATTAAATGTCAAAGCAGGTACTTTCCCGCATTTTCTTCGACCCATTCGACGTGTAAAGCGTCCGTCAGATAAGAATGCCAAAACTAACACATGAACAAATAATTTGTGTAACATGCAGGTATGTAAATGTGTTAGTAGAAATCGCATCGTTGGTTAGTTAGTCATTTTGTGACCATAGCAACGAACTAGCAATTAACCTTTTAGTACGTATCCAACTCTCGGTGCGGGCGCACGCTTGTTTGTTGAAGAAAAATACGGTGATCATCTGAAGCAACCATGAAGTACCACCATGTAGGCTAATATGTTTACATAAAAGTGTTTTCAAAGAATTCGCTGTCGATAAGCTGTTCATCGAAAGTTGACATGTTGTATTACGGCTTCCGCCACAGACTTAACTCAGACCTATTGTTAATAAGTAGAAAGAGCTACATTCGGTAGGTATAGTGTCCGCCAGATAAAGATGCCAAAGCTCATAGGTGCCAAGATGCCAAAGACCATGGTGTAAAAATGCAAAAATATTTGAATGTATTTTTAACATTACCGCATATTTTTTTTTAAATCATGTTCAAAAAGTTTGATTCAGGGCAAAGGAACACTTAAACAAAATAATCCGATTTATACAATTTATGGAGATATAATATAAAAATCTAAATACTAAAATAAATGTGTTGAAAACGGAAAAAAAATTATCTAGGAAAATGACAACTAAAAATAAATGTTCAAACGAATCTAAAAATTATAACTATGCGTCGCAATCAGATGTGCCATCATTTTCGTCATTAGACACAATAAAAATTAAATCGCTTTTATCGGTGAAATCATCAAATGCATGCCAATATAGGCATTGTACTTTGCAAACATGAGTGCAGATATTATTCCACTCAACGTAAATACTTGCCGACACACTTTCTTTGACCAATTTTTCGACGGAACTCATCTTCATGTCGACATTTTCTTTCGACAGGGTCGACATTCGACCCTGTCTTTAAGACCATACACGCACATTTGTGATTGACCAATTTTTTCTTATTAATAATAGGTATACAACTTACTTATAACGGTGGAAACATACAATCAATTTGTATTGAGCCAGGCGATTTTTTATTGTGGTTAATGATATTAATTTTTAAACTATGCTGGAGCGTGTTTCCGGTGCTGTCAGTCGATAATTTTATATAGAAATAATGAACATATATATAACAACGCCAGTTGTTTTACTAACAAAATCGCGAACGGATCCCTTTGATAGAATGTCGTGGATATATATTTCTTAATTATAGTATTATCGATTATTACAATCCTTTTCCCGTATTTAACCGAAAGACTGACGCCGGGCGCACACTGGGTGCGTTTTCGTACGAAATCGAGTAGTACGTATACGTACGAATACGCAAATAAATTCCTGACCTTCGAAGTAGTATTGAACATCGCACACTGTACATGATTTAGTAGTCCGTGTACGCACGTATAGATGCGACGTCCAACACGATCCGGATTTGTTCGGAAATTTTTGACCACAAATGTTTGTGGGACCAAAGTGATTCAACTGCGTGACCATCAGCGCAGATCATGGGAGAGAATCTCTAAAGAACTAAAAATACCTGTAAGTTAAATAATTTGGTTTAATGAAGGTGAGATGTAATTATGTACTTCGAACAAAAAAGCTTTTAAATATTTATCCGGTGTTATGAGCTCTCATTGCACTTCGATTCTCCCCAGCATTTATGAATCTATTAGATAGAGGGTCATGAAATTTGTCATTATTTAAGTCTGCCATAATATGATGGAATTTACCAAATTCATCCCTTCTAGTATATTTCGTTCACCCATTTGGTTCTACGATGCCGACGACGCCGTAGCAGCCTACGAGTAAGAAGAGAGTTTTCCAGAAGATACAGATTATTCATTTGGCACAAACGTTATAGGAGAAATGCGAAAAGTAACTGATCGTGACCAACGCAAGACGCAATCAATGTGCGCGCTCAATACGTACGAAAATAATCGTACGAATACGTACGTAATAATTCGTATCCAAAGTGCGACCGGCCTGACGGTAAACTAAAACTTGAACTTAAAAGGCGCGGGTTGTCTTGTAGGACCAATAAAATGTATCGCGAATTATGTTTGCAAGTCGATAAATTGCTGGTATTTCAGACTGAAACTGAAAGGCACAACGCACCTTACTAACGTATTAATCTCTTGAATATTCCCTGGAACCAAAATATTGTTATAACGCTTTGGGATGAAGTGTTCTTTTTAAGTATTAAATATAAAAGAATTAATCGAGTTCTTCATCAAACAATATAGAAAAGCAATAATCTAAAAAATTCAGTCACAATATAGGTTTTCCTACCAGCATTCTTATACAATAACCTGGCGTTCAATTTCAGTTAGAAAGTTATTATTATGAATAAATAATTTCATGTTATAATACTTAATTATTTATTCATTTTCCATATATTACTTTTTTAAATATTTTACTGTCCATCAAGTATACTTGATATATTGTATCCTGACGAAGGGACCATTGGCCCTGAAACATGTTGAAATTTTCAATCCATAAGTGGTGAAAAAAAAGTGTATTTTTATTAATTATATTTTTATATAAGGTTCCGAACAAATTGGTCCCATTTTACCTTTGAAAAAATTTATATCCTCACCCAAAGAAATACAACTTAAACACGTAATAGGTTGTAATCTGGGCTTCCCCCAAATTAAATGACAAAAGAAAATTGACTCAGTAATTAATAGCGCCTAGAAACAATAAAGCCCTTTAGCAATATCCTTTATATTTCGCTCCTCGGATATTGTCTTTTGAGAGGAAAGGGAGTGCAATCAATAACACTACTCGACAGGATATTCCTGTGGAGAGAGTGGAGGACTCACCACATCACTCACTCACTCGTGAGAAGTTCCGCGGATGTTATTGACGCGTCAAAAATATTCCGATGAGTTATTACATAAAAAAAATGGCAATGTGAGAGAGACTTAACAGAAAAAAGATTAAGGTCCCTACAAATGACTAATAAATAATAGGATAATTTTACAATACCACAAAAAACATTTCATATTAATACTAGCTTATCCCCATGGAAAACCATATGGACAAGAAGAAAACCCAAAGCACAAGAATTGTATTGCATCAGACTTTATCATTATAATTATAATAATTAATATGTACATATCATTCACTCACAGCTCAACCATAAATTAAAATATTAAAAAATAGACTGAGTGATTGATTAACACACTCTTCAGTCCTGACATACATCTCTCGCCTCATCCACATTCTTCTTCTACATACATCTTCGCTTGCAAGCTCTCCGATTGTCGAGGCTCCTAACAGGAGCATCTTCAAGATCTGGTTAACCTGGCCATGCCAAGTAGAAATGGCCACCCTCTCTTTCTGGCACCGCCAAGCGTCAAATGTACTTTATCATTCTCAACATTCTTTCCTTATTCATTTCTCAACATGCCTAAACCACCTGGGCGACCCTTTTTTAATTATATTCACTACGCTTAAATCGGCTTTACATTCTTTCATCATTTAAACATTCTTCACTCTAATCAAAAATAGATTTGCTGCACATACCTACACCTAAATGATCTCATTCAGTGTACTTCCGTACCTCGTTCAAAAAATAGGGTATTCCAAAATATACAAAAACAGCAACACACAAATATAATAATTATACTTAAATTATCAATCCAAATAAGTAATCTAGATAATATAATATGACGAATTTATTAACATACATTTTTCATGGAAGTATTATGAGAACCGTACGATGAGGCACCGGATATACGAACACTCCTAGAACTGATTAAATGTTTAATATGTACCATTTAGATAAGGTGTGTATGTTGCAAAGATTACCACACGTGTCCAAGGTTTTTCCATGGTCGTGTGCAATACCACGAGATCACGGGCTTAAAGATGTGTTAACTGCTCAACTAACGGATGCTGAACACTGATGAGTCAAATCAATATAATAAGGGCCGGTGGTTGCATCAAATTGATTTATAGTTAGTAATTTTTCGACTTAAGTATTGATTTTTGTGTTTTCCGCCAATCAAATAGTCCGTTTTCGTAAAAATCTATCTTTTAGCTTTAGGCTTTAAGCCAAGTTGATAAAACCATGTTGGTATGTTGGTATATTGGTAATAATACATTATTGGTAAATATAAATGTCGTTCGATAACAGACCTTTAGGCCTATTTATCTTGGCATCAAACCATTGTACGGTTATATACCATAAGTAAGGTTTATTGAAATAAATGCACTTGTTAATCGAGAATGCACACATTATACAAAAACCAAAATAATAGTTTTAAAACACAATTCATGGAATATTCAATTGAAGAACGTCTCTGAAATAATTCTGCGAAACATTAGCCTAGTAACTGCGCTGGTACTGGAGATCTTTACGCATTTTGGTGATGATTAATATTTAATTTGCGGCAGAAATAGCACAGTCTCTATACAAAGTATAGTCTCGCCAAACTGGTAAATACTCGCATACTGGAATAATTTGCTCAAAATAAATAGTAGAACATTTGCGGTGAATAAATTGGTAAATCTGGCGATATGCTTCTTACACATTACCCCTCCAAAGTACATGGCTAGGTACAAAGTATTGCACAGGAAAGTTTACAAAAACACTAATTTTACCTTACAAAAATAACTGAAAACAAGTCATAGAGCGAAATAGATGAATTACTAACAACTGTGCTGCAGGATATCATTTTTCACTGTTCATAAAACAAACATAAATTTGGTGCTAATGATTTATGTAAAAACTGTGTGGTATTTGAAAGAATATTACACAAAGTTGTTTACAAATCAGCGAAACACAGAACAGATTTGAAAATTGTTATAAAATATTACTCCAGGTTTCTTCTAAACAAACAATTATACTTCTATGATCACTATTATTATGATTGAGTAATGAGTATTCTAATATTGGTAAAAGTCATTTATAGCGACGTATATAGCTGTTGAAAACTAATAATTTTAACTAGTGAATCCAGATATCTATGTGGTATCTTTATTGATAACCTAGTCATTATTTGGAGGTAAACATATGATATATAGTTGTATATATATATTTTGGAGATATACTTACGTATGAAACAAATACAGGAATTTTTTATCTTTTAAATTCTATGATAATCTTCACATAAACCGGACGTACAAAAATATCTTAAGCCGATGCCCGATAACCTCTTAAAAGGAAAAGATAATATCACGGTAATACATATATATTGTCAACAACGATCATTGTTGTACAATCCACTCACTCCTTGTACACTCCAAGAATGCATGAAGAAATACAATTTCCGCTGCAACACCAACAGTTCCCAACTGGTCTGAAAAGAATAAGGCAATGAAAATAAAACACGTGGACAATGTTACATTCGTACAAATACTATGCGTAATATTATCAAAGAGCAAATAAAGGATTCGTGGCTAACGATAATAATTGAAGCCGTGCTCAGTGTTTCCATAACACCTTCGATTAGTACAATCCACAATACAACTTAACTTAAACAAATACCTGATCAAACGTATAAAAAAAACTATTTAAATAGGTAATTTAAGAAAGAAAAAGAACGTGTGGAATGTACAAGGAGCGTTAATGAGTGGAAGAGGATGCATGGATCAGATTTTCTCACTTTGCCAGATGTCGGAAAAGTTTTTGGCAAAGAACCAAAAACTTTTTTATGCATTTGTGAATCGCCAAAAAGCTTATGACAGAGTGATAAGATGAAAGTTATGAAGGTTTTGTCTGAATACGGCGTGAATAGTAAACTCATACAGGCAATTGAATCCTTGTTCGAAGGAAGTAGTGCTTGCGTGAGAATTAATGGGGCATTCACATCATGGTTTGATATTACAAAAGGTAATGGTAATGTCACCATGGCTTTTCAACCAGTAAGACATGGACAATTGTATGAAAGAACCGAAGGAACTAGAAGTAGGAGCGAAAATGGACGAACTCACCATATCCTGCCTACTATACGCAGACGACGCAATATTAGTGGATAACAAGGAAGCTGATCTGCAGTGCCTGGTATCCAAGATGTCCGATGTATGCATACAGAGCGAACTTCTTATGAAAGTCAGCAAATCAAAAGTGATGGTATTCGAGAGAGACAGAAAGAGTGACTTAAGTGTGATGTAATTGTAACCAACGAATGAGAACAACTGAATAAGTACTTGAGAAGTGAACGAGTTTGTGTATTTAGGAAGTTTAGTAGAGACGGCAAGACTGAGAACGATATCGAAAGGAGAGTGACTGCGGGCAACAAAGCAAATGGTGCTCTAAATACAATTATAGCCAATAAGAATCTGTGAAAGGAAGCAATACTAGCGGTACATAATGGCGTTCTAGTGCCAACTCTGATGTATGGAAGTGAAGCCTGGAATTGGCAAAAAAAAAGTGAAGGCGGGGGAAATGCGGTCACTAAGACGCTTGTGTGGAAAATCTTTGGTCAATAGAGTAAGGAATGAAAAAATTAGAAGTGAATGTAATACTGACCGTAGTGTAGTAGATAGAATAAAGAAAGGAGTCCTGAGATGGTTTGGTCATGTGGAACGTATGAACGAGGAAAGGATGGTTAAGAAAATATATGGGGCGAGTGTTGAAGGCAACAGGAATAGAGGGCGTCCACGAAAGACCTGGCACGATCAGATACTACAAGTATTGGAGGCTGGCCCTGTTAAAAGCCGTAGAACATCTACCAATGTAGCTGAAGCAAAAGTCGTGTCAATACAGAGGAATATGGCGTTATATCCTCTCTACCTGTGGGATAACGGCGTGATGATTAGTTAGTTACTTAGTCATTTCCCGTTCCGGCGATAACATATTTCGTTGCATTTGTGGCATAATATAATACCAAATTAGATATTTTACATGTTAAAATGATTCATATTTATGTTTTCTTCCAAGAATAGTATTTGTTTGCGTGAATTGGTACGGTTGTACTGTGGAGGAATATTTTCCTAATAATGTTTTGAACATTCACTTAATAGGATTAGCTTGTTTAGAAGTTTATTTCGTATTATTTTATTACTAATTATTTGGTGCACCTTACAAAAAGGCTAAAGCGGCGTGACCGCTAAGCCGCTCGGCCGCCCTTGTGGCCGAGGCGTTCCCGGCAATAAGCAGATTAGATTGCTTTCTGCCAGTGCACGTTCAATATTCCAATTTAAAATGGTCACTTTTTCAATATTTTACTGAACATATATTTCGTGCCACCTTGCCAAATTTAACATTTTTCTAAAATAGTGTACCACCCACTAAATTACAATTAATTGAATTACAATTAAATCCCCTCGTAAACAAAACGTGTTTTTAATAATAGTTTTTTTTTAATCTTTAAAACAAAACATATTTTTTATAATAGTAGTTTCATTATTTTTATAATTTCCTTAAAAACGTATTTTTGTAATAAAATGCAACTTATCTACTAAGACTTAGTTAGACCTTTTCATATTTATTTAAAAATTCATAAGCTCGCAGTAGTTTTTTTAAACAAGTCAAACGTATTGGATCCGGCCCGTGTACATAGAAATTTACGATAGTTCATGTCTATGTATTAAGGTGGTCTGTGTATTGCACAAACAAATAAAGGTCATAGAATATATTACTTCAACGCTTATATTAGCTTCACCTGTTTGTCTGTCTGGACGGAATCTTATATTCGATATTTCACCCGCTTCCCAACGTCCAATCCTGCAAAAAATGTTCACACAGACGTACTTTCGATGAGAATACGTGAATCAATTATGAGATTCACTAATTTATCAATTAACCCATCGTAAATTATTAATCAAAGTTTTATATGGGAAATTATTTAATGAGCTCACTAAAAGATGGCGCTAGTTTATTTTATAAGTTGGGTAATAATATTAAGACTAAAAAGTAGAAAATTATAATACATGAAAAAAAAATTTAAACCGGGATTATATTCAAATGTACTAAAAGTAAAAAATAATATTTTGACCAAAAAATGTTTGCCTCACTCTGCAAATAAAAGCGTCGGTGCTTTCCCTCCGTCAATAACAGAATTCTGCAGCTAATCAATATCGTAAACGCACACCGTTTACTTGGAAATGGGGGAAAACATTTTTTGGCCGAAAATTTATTTTTTACTTTTTAGTAATCCACCCTTTAAAAATGGATTAGTGCAGGAATAAAATAATTTCTAATAACTAATTACTTGTATCCGTTATTTTTTCTACCTGCGTCGGGTCTCACTCAAACAGTGAGACCTGTTTAGTCATAACTTTCAACGTGTTAGCATCTTTTTTTCTTATTTATGAAGGATATCAAAATTTAGGCAACTGAGTTTATTACAAAAGGATACAATATTAACTTTAGCATCGCAAAAAGTGAGTTCCGGAGCTATAGCACGACAGATTGGTTGCAGTAAGACTTCAGTGCTTAATTTTATAAAAAAAATTTAAGAATCTGCATGTCTGCAGCGAAAAATGTACCGGAAACAAAAAAAGACATCTTCCGCCGAAGATAGACTATAGAAGCGATTCTGTTTACAGAATCGATTCAAAAGAGCTGTAGATATAAGTACAGAGTTAACCCATGCAGGTGGTTCGTAAATTAGTGTCCATACTGTGCGCCGAAGACTACGGGACAGCGGTTTCCATGCGTGGAGGCCAGCAAAAAGCCTCTTTAAACATAAAAAAATGCATGCCCGTCGCTTACAATGGGCCAAAAATATAAAAATTGGGGTGAGATCGAACGGCGACGTTTCATTTTCTCTGATGAAGGCAACAATTTAACATTTTTGGTTCAGATGGTATCCAGTACGTGATACGGAGGTCTGGAGAACGTTTAAGCAAAGAGTGGCTCCGGAAAATAGAGAAACATTCTGCTGGGCAAATGATCTGGGGATTTTTTTCTTTTTACGGAGTGGGAAAATTAGCCTTCATTGATGAAGCTGTGAATGCAGAAGTTTATAAAAAAAAATCAGAAATCTTTTTATTCCCATCGATAAAAATGCATTATTCCCATATTGCTGAGTGCATTTTCCAAGATTACTCTGCGCCGTGCCACCGAGCGAAAACTGTAGGTATTATATTTTTCTAACAATATATTTCGTTATTAATAAAAATTAAAAATAAAACTTAAATCAAATAATTTATGAATAACAGTGGATTGGCCCAGAAACAGTCCTGACCTGAGCCTTTAGAGGACTTGTGGCATAAAATGGCCACTGATATAAATGTAAGCCTACGTCAAAGGAAAACCTCAAAAAAAATTGAAAATGTGTGGTATGAGAAAAGTTTAGACGATTATCTTCAAAATTTTGTGAATTCTATGGCAAGACGTATTGAAGCCGTGATAAAAAAAAGAGGACAAACAAAATATTAATAGCTAAACCCTCTTTTTGTTTAACAAAACTTTTAAACAAAAAGAGGGTTTAGCAAAGGGTTCTAGTATAAGTCCTTTAGTGGCTGATATATTTTTAAATAATTTAGAGACAAGAATTTTTAATAGTTCTGTTTTTTTATTAAAATATGTATTTTTTGGAAAAGATATGTTGATAACATTTTATGTATATAGACTGATACTGAAAGACAACTAAAAAAAATTCTTAATTTCTTAAATAAACTACATAAAAGGATTCAATTTACCATAGAAATACAAAATTCTAGCATAAATTTTTTGGATTTGAATATTTCAATTGTTAATAATAAAATTGATTTTAACATATTTCGTAAAGATACATATACATATATAGTTATACACAATTCTTCTAACCATCCATATTCTCAAAAATTGTCAACTTTTCACTCAATGTTAAATAGATTAATTAATATTCCATTATCTGTTGATAATTTTAATATTGAATTAAAATTTATTAAACAGATCGCGTTTAATAATGGTTATGATAAAAAAATAATTGATATTATGTTAAATAAAAGGTACAAGAATTTTTTTTTTAAATCTTTTGTTTATCCTTAAAGTTTTGATTCTGATAAACATTGGAGGAAAATTATATTTATAAATAATGATATTTCTAATTCAATAGTTAAAAATATCTCAAATGTTATTCAACCGGCTTTTTATACTAATAATAAATTTTAAAAATACATATTAAATAATAAAGGATAATTTTAAAAAACGGGTGTTTATAAATTGATTTGTAATGATTGTGATTATTTTTATATAGGAAAAACATTTAGAAATTTTGAAATTATAGTTAAGGAACACTCAAGGTGTTTAAATAGTAATAATTATTCCGAATTTTCTAACCATCTTTTGGCTATGGATCATTCTTTTGATATTATTAAGGGTTTACAAATTTTACATACAAATTATACAGAATCAGTTTGATAAATTAGAAATTTTGGAAATAAGAAATAGTAAATTGAATGTTATAAATAATCAGGTCCTTTTTGCAAATAGTCATTTTTTAAATTTATTTTCATGTTAAGTAGGTACTTTTTATTATCATTTTCCATATATAACTTTTTAATATTTTGATCCATACTTCGATTTTTAAATTTTATTTTTGTTATCCTGAGGAAGAAGCCATTGGTTTCGAAATGTTGAATTTTTTCAATAAATAAGTGGTGTTTACAAAGTTAATTTTTATAAATTACTTAATTTTTTTTATTAAAATATATTGTCGATAAAATTATAATAATAATAATAATAATAATAATTTTACTTTCTTCAATTGGAACACTAGGAAACAAATTTACAACATCAAATGAAACTAAAAATGAATTATTTGGAATATTCAATACTTTTAAATGGTCAATCAATTCAAGAGAATTTTTAATGGTATATAAAGGTTTAAAAATATTACTTTCAACAATTGTTTTGTTTAATATAGCTGATAATTTACTACTAGGTGCATTACAATTAGATACAACTGGTCTAATAGGTCGATCAATTTTATGAATTTTTAATAGACTATATAATTTAGGAATTTGTGGATTTTTTAACATTAATCTATTTTTTGTAAACAATTCAGCAATAGTTTTACTCTTACAAGTTTTCAAAATATCTTTATGATTGTGATTATTTTTATATAGGAAAAACGTGTAGAAATTTTGAAATTAGAATTAAGGAACACTTAAGGTGTTTAAGTAGTAATAATTATTCTGAATTTGCTAACCATCTTTTGGCTACGGGTCATTCTTTTGATATTAATAAGGGTTTACAAATTTTACATACAAATTATACAGAATCACAATTTGATAAATTAGAAATTTTGGAAATAAGAAAGAGTGTAAATAGTAAATTGAATATTATAAATAATCAGGTCCTTTTTGCAAATAGTTATCTTTTAAATTTATTTTCATGTTAAGTAGGTACTTTTTATTATCATTTTCCATATAACTTTTTAATATTTTGATCTATACTTCGATTTTTAAATTTTATTTTTGTTATCCTGAGGAAGAAGCCATTGCTTTCGAAATGTTGAATTTTTTCAATAAATAAGTGGTGTTTACAAAGTTAATTTATATAAATTACTTAATTTTTTTTATTAAAATATAGTTGTATAAAAAATTATTTTTGTATTAATTATTTTTTTCCACTAATATATAGGAAATAATAAAAACACCCTCTAAAGTATTTTAAGTTCAGATAAAATAAATATTTGTTATTTTCCTGTCTAAACATTGTTACTTTATAATTTGAAGTGGAAAAGGATCAAAAAAACTGTAACAAAATCAGAAGAAAGAAAACTGTTATTTTACGGGTGGACACATTTCTGCGCTTTACTATAAATGTGTTTTTTTTATATATTTTAAACCACGATGGAATCGCCTTAGTCCCAAAAACTTGAAGAAATGAACATATTATTACTACGTGAAGTGATTTGAAAATAGAATGATAGAACTGTCTCTCCGTTGGTCGTTCTCGAGGCTGAACTCTAGGCTGCGCTCGTAGTTGCTGCCGCTTTCCACTACTTTCCTGCATTCTTCGCCGCCCTGGGCACTGAGATTCCGATCACCTCTGTCTGTCGCCCTCCGTCCTCGTACAATCCCAGTGTCGACTAATTTCTCTGGGTTAACGCCCACTCCCCTCACAACATGTCCAAAGTATGGAAGAAATCTTTACCTGGATGTCATGGAAAGCCTTTCTATGGAGTTCTTGAAGAATAAAGATGTTCGTTTCGCAGTCCGCGGTATTCAGTTTTACAGCATCTTTTTTATTTTAACAAAATTTTATATGCATGTTCTAAGAACACAATTAGTGCATTTTGTCCACGGAGAGATATTCATTAATCAAGATAAATAATTATAGAAGGCTTACAAAGACGAAGCTGTTTATATGAGCAACATGTATGGAAGACTTTGTAGGATGGCCGCAGGGCTTATGGTTGTATGAACTGGCTAAGGTGGTCGATCACTTTACACAATGCGACGTCCACCATTCCATTAATTTAAAAAAATATAGAGGTATTATTACAGCGGCAACATCTATGTATACTGTCACGGAAATTACTATTTTTCGACCATAGATAGCTATAGCATAGTCCCTTCAAATATTTGAATGACGACAGATAAAAAACACACACAACATGTATAAAAACTTGATGTTTATGATTTAAAATGTTAGTACAGGGTGTTTATTTTTAAAAGTGTAGAACTTAAAACGCATAGAAATCGTGGTGATGGAATTTATTGGAAAGATAATTTTATGTCATTGTGTTTAAATATACCTAGGGTGTTTTAAGACTGTTTTCTTGAATCGGGAAACGCTTTTTTCAGCGACAGCCAATTTGACAGCTGATTTGGGATCAGTTTAGTTTGCTATTTCACCATGACTACATTTAACAACGTTTTCAAACTGTGCAAATTTATTTCAAAATCGTAGTGTGGTAATCATATTTAAACACTAATGGCACAAAATTTTAAAGTCCTATACCTTTGACAAAGACAAACGCGGTCATCGATTCGTTAGGACAGCAGACATTTTCAGCGGGACCTTGCGGGATGACGGATGAGAAGCTGGAATCTGATAACTCAACCGAGATCAAATGAGGGAACAAAAGCAAAAGCAGCAACATCCCACTCAGTGTTTCTGAAGGAAAATTTTCTGGAATCTGCGAAACCTACATTTAATTGGAAATAAGTTTTTGTATACAATTACCACCTCATTTTATTTACGCGTGTAAATAAATATTTAAATTTTAAATATGGTGTTGCTGTGCTTGCTACCAAATAGACATTGTTACTTTTGCTATTTACTAAATTGGATATTACTGTATTTTCTGTGATGTTTCAGTCTATTATCGACATCACCTCTCATTTTAGTACGAAACGGTTGATTGCTTGATGTGGATATAGCAACAGTGATTTGGAAACGATCTTAGAAGGATATAGATAAATATATTTCCTATAAAATCTCATATTCAGTACATACTAAATTAGTAATTAAATTTAAAAAATGTTTTGAATGCAGTCATTCAAAACATTTTTTAATTTTTTTTTTTTGGATATTGTGGCTTTTGCTTTTACACTCCTCGGGCGCAAAAAATGTAGACGTCAGGAAATCCTATAAAGCTTGATGCCACTTAGCCGCCACTTGGTCTCAGAAGAGCATCGTCAATTTTCTCCCTTACCTTGGGTCTGGGTGTCCGCGGGGCGCAGGTCTGCCGAGCTGCACAGCCGCCGCGCCCACACCGCCCGCCAGCGCCGGCACCATGACTCCTGGGGGACACAAAACGAATGGATTAACTAACTTCTTGCCATCATCATTTTTAGACATTCAACATCAGCGTGGAATAAATAAATATAAAAAAATTAATTTATAGCGAAAACCTATTTGTTTTTATTTTTTTCAGTCGTAAAAAAAAAACATTTTTACATTTTTTAGTTATAATTCTTCTGGCGCAATTAGAGTAAAATCTTTATTGTTAAGTAATTTTTGTAAATTTTTAAATTCGGTGGAAAATTTTTAAGATTATTTTGCTGTTAATTTTTCCCTAACAAAATAAATAAATAAACACACAAATACACACACTCACACAAACTCATTATTGGACATGTTTTTTCTTATTTTTTTTTTTGATTGTATACATGTGTTTTCTTGTAATTGGCCCAAAACTCTGTACATCAATTATTGTTTTTTTTTCAAGATTGATTAATTATATGGCTGTAAGAAAACCAATAAATGAAAATAAAATAAAAATAAGGAAGTTACGCACGCTCAGCGTGCGCAGCTTGTAGCGGATATGCGAGGCCATGAAGTTACTTGTTAAAGTGAAATTTTAGTATGCAACGAAATGCGCGCGCATACATATAATATATGTATATTTCATATATTGTTTATGGTCGTTGCGTAACTGTCAAAAATCTATTCACTTGAAATTAGTATTTAAGTAATATAATTTATGTACTGTCGACCATCTTGAATCGAGTACCAATCATAAAGATGCGCAATTCAACAGCTGACGAATGATGAATGGTTATTGAATTAAAAGTTAAAATTGTTTATTGAATTACGATTTTAGCGCGCAATCTACGAACCAAATGGAGCTTCTCGTAGGATTTCTGTATTTCATGTTATTGTCAATGTTTGACTGCGTTTAACAGAATGTCATCAGTTTGGAAATGTCGCTGGTAAAACCTTGTAATTACCATGCGACTCTTGACATCAGCTTTTTAATAATGGAAATGACGATGTCAACTGCAAAACCTCAGAGCAAAGTCGCTATGGTCGTGGTAATGTATGTTTTTACATTTGTATATTTTTTGTTTTAATATTGTTTTAATACATGTTTCTTTTATGTGTCCCAAATAAGTATAATTTCTAACGCATGTACGTAAGTACACACACACACCAAAACATAAAATAACATGACATGATCATACATTAAACACAAATTTCATATGTTGTGCATATAATCTACGAAAAGCAATGAGACTACATAATTCTTTCTTCATTTTCATTTTGCGTAGGATAAGTGTGGATCTCAAAATTATATTTCATATTTTTATACATTGTATACGATGGAACAAATCGGTTTTAGATTTTGTATATCAAGACTAAGACATTTTGTATTACTTGTTGTTTAACTGTCATTATCTTAAGCTGCTATACCTTACCACATCGCTAATTCTTGTACAGTTATAAAATCTTAAAACATTTTATAACTCCGTTTTGAATTTTTCCTTCTCAGTTTCATTTCCCAAAAATAATATTGTTGAAACGGTAATATGAAGTGATAATGTAATGAAGTTTCTTTTTCTTATTCTGATTAAAAAAAAACAACTTTTTAGGCCATTTTCTTTACAATCATTAAAATATATTTGTCGATTTACAGTTAGTTGTCAAACGCTACTCCTAAATATTTGAATTCATTCATCTCTTAAATGTCTTCATTACTCATTCGCAATGTATAATTTCGCTTTTGGATACGATTAATTTTAATTTATTACTTAATAGTAATTTAAGTTAAAATACATTAAAAATAATATCAAATAACAATTGTTCAATATATTAGAGATAAACCAGCAAAATTAAAAAGCTAGAACTCTCATTTTTTTAATTACCGGTTAAAAAATAATATTCATTGTATAAAACCATGTATGAAAAATCAATACAATAGGAAATTTCAACACATTTATTTGCTTCATTCAACATTATTTAGAATTAACATTGTCAACCTTTTAATATTTATCTTCAATCTCATTAAATCTTAAACTGATATATACTCGTACATTGACTACTTCATTATACACTACTACGTTTGGACCCTGGGACACAGCACACTTGTATAACATACTTTTATACAATTTACCCAGAGAGTTTAGGAACTCAGATGGCGAAGGAGTAGTTCACCTATTTGGTGGTGCATTTTCTCGAACAGTTTCCGATTCATTAAACGGGGAAATTGTCTTATTTTGGAGTCCATTCGAGTGGAACGAAGGCGGCACCGTTTGTTGCGCATTTCCTTGGGTTGATGCGCTTTTTTCTTAACAACAAAATTTTAGTTCGTAAAATGCATGTTATTATAATAACGAAAACAATGTAAAATTCACTATATATATAATTTTACTTATTTTCTAATAATACTATAAAAAAGCTGTATAATAAATAATCCAATAAAGTGATCAACTAACTAACTATATTACCACCATACTGTTTCTCCGCAGGGGTAGACAGAGAGGTTACATTAGAACGCCACATTTTTCTATCTTGGCACACCACTTTTGCTTCAACTACAATCATACATCTGTGAAATGAATGATATAAGTTGAAAAACGAAAGATATACACAAAAACAAGTTGCTAAAAATATAATTGCCCACATTTTGTAATGTTTAATTTGTAGTTTACCCTGAAGAAGGAACGGTGGTTTAAAACAGATTGGTGTTACCAAAAATTTATTGGTTTAAGTTATGTGAATTTTTGTGTTGTATTTAATCAAATTTCTTTGTTTATCAGGTGATAAACACAAAAATCCGTTTTTTGATGCTGTTCCTGTACTATTCCACTTATTTCGAGCTTTAATATTCAATTGTTAAAATTCATACCATAAAAATTTATAAACATTTAAATTACGCCAACAATATAAATGATAGATTTAGTTATAGGCAATCCAAATATAGGTATGTAATTTTCATTATTTTGTCTTCGATAAAAAATATAGTATAAAATTTCATGCAGATATATAAAAAAAAATATATTCATTTTCAGCAGCAAACTTTTGAAACGTGGTACGTTATAGAGGAAATAGTTTAGTTAAATTTGCACGAATGTACTTTGTTTTCGATGTAAAATTCAAAGGATCGTAGCTCGGGATGTGTAGACGTCGTGAGCTGAAAATAGTTAAGTAACATACAAATTCACCACAGAACTTTCTGTAAATGCACATCGCTAGTGTTTCCGTCCGCAAGATTATAGTTGGACAGACAAACGGAAGGGCAAACTTTAAGATTTGTAATGTTGGAAAACATAAGTTTATAATACTACTCGGTGTCAAAAGTTCTTCACTCACTCACAATTCACCACTCACATAATCATGTATAATCAATGAAGGGGAAATACTCACTGGTAAAACAATAATTCACAATACGCCAGTTAGAAAAAATACATTTTCCAAAATATATTTCTCAATATAATCTTAATTTATTTTTAATTAAGATTAATTATTTTTTAATCATATATCGTTAAAGTAAATGACATTAATAATTTTAAGAACTATTATTGTTAATCAGAGCTCGGCGTACGACCTCTTAGTTCGCCTGACCCGCATCTAATACAAAATATACGTGTATAACAAAGAAAATGGTTTAAGTTTTGGACATTTTTGGTCGAAAATTTAAGAAATAATTAATTGACATTAAAAGTAGTAAATTCTATAAACAATTTTCAATAAAACGCCCAAATTTTATTTGTTCTTAAAAAATGTGTTCTATGCATTGTTACCTGTAGAAAGCAATATGTATCTGGTTATAAAAAAAAAATATTGAAAAAATTAACTCAAACTTTACGTAGAGCGATATTTGTGAGTTTTTTTTTTGAAAATTCGTTTATTACAAATATAATTAATTTAACGGATTTTTTTTAAAGATTATGGAAATTTTATACAATTTCAAACTTTTCCCATTGAGCAATCTCTACCTAGAAATATTTAATAAAATAGTTTGTCCTAGGTTTATGTAAATGGACTAAGAATGTAAAAGAGCTGGTTGCAAAAGTAATGTTATTTAATATGCATAAAAACAGAATACGAAACAACACAAAGAAACGGAATGAATATTAAACATCTTCCAGCAACTTTGCACAAAGATGCTTTCAATATTTCGCCGTCAAAAGGTACGACATTACAGCAACCTTTAAACTTACGTATGAACAAAAAAATAATGAAAAAATAACTTTGTTTCCATCACTTATATTTTCGAGGAGGAAGGGGTTACTTTCTTGTACAGAGAATCACTTTTGTTTATCTTTTAAAAAATAAGACAAAACCTAAATTTAAGCAGGTACTCATCTTATTGCGAATATTGGTTACAAAAGTCTGGTCTAAAATGAAAAATGATACATAAATCGAGAATATCGAGATGATAATATACTAATACTATTAGATGTATACTAAATAAATCGGATAAATAGAGATTCGATCCCCACTCAACACGCAAATGTCTGTACCGTCATCGCCTAAAAATAATTAATCTTAAATTGCATTACACATAAATATGTGTAATTTTAATATTAAAATACCTTTCCTGTTTAGTGTATTCTACTTTCACCTACTACGTATATATTTTATTGATTTAATTTTCAAAAAAAATATATGTTTACATGCACAAATTGCAAAACACTCCTTTGTAAACATGTGCCCTGTAAGTCCGTAGACCGAAAATTATTGTAATATAAAAATATTTTTCAGATAATTTATTAGTATTTTAAATATTAAAATATCCATAGAGTGAACACCGAACCGAATATATTGTCACGGATTCGAAATGGCGGGATCCAAATGAAACACTTAAAATCAATTTTTTTTGTTTCATTTTTTTTTATACTTATTACATAGTTACATAAATATGCCAAACTACACTTTCCCGTAATTCGCAGTATTTCGCCCACTAGAATATTGCAGGTACAAATTATTCTTGCCCGTTCGCTTTCTGTGGTTTTCACTATCTTTCAAAAACTCGCTCTCTGCTCTTTGCCCCTCGCTGTCTGCGATGCAATTTATAATAATTGTTTTCTCTCGAATATTCTCGCTCCTTCCCCAATATTTCACCAGCTCCCAGTTATTTTCAAATTATTATAGAACGTCCAGAGTGTTCGGAAAACATTCTCACACTTCTCTCACAGTTCTCCGCGTTTCTATATTGATATGTTACAATTAGTTGGCTCTACATGTTATAAATAAATGCCTTCCTCCAATAAAGTTATTGTTAAGAAATATCCGAAGATATTTTTCTTAAAACTGATTTTGGTTTTATTATTAGTGTAATGCATATTGAGTATATAATAATAAATTATATTATATACACACAAAATATTTCAGACTTTTTCAAAATTATTGTCTTTTATACATATATTAGATTTTGCTGCACTAAAATATGAAAATAAATTGAGCAACATCTTATTAAAATTACGACAGTAGGTACATATACATATAATCTATTTATGGTTTTTGTGTTTAATTTTTAGAACTCCATATTTAAATTATATTTTAATAATTAATGAAATTTAAAATGTATTAAATTTTAATAAATATTATTATTCGTTAAATATAAAATAATTTAAATTTAAAAAACCCAAAATCAAGGCCAGAGTGGTAACATATACACGGCCCAGAAAATTATACACAGAAGATTTTGAACGGCCGTGAAAACCTAAGAACATGTTTAACAACTAAAGGGAATCCTTTACAGAAAACGGGGAATTTTGATAACTAAGCACAACATAGAATTTTGTAAACCGAGGCACCTTTAATGATAGGTGCCCGGAAAAAAAAGAAAAATTACATAGGGCTTCAACAAAAATATTCAATTACTCTAAAAGAGAAAAGGGTAACTTAAAATTTTATAAATAATTCGATTATACGTGGTATATCCACTGTTTGATAATGACTTTGAAAGCCGAAACAGCTGCCACACTAAAAATAGTTAACCCGCAGAACTTAATAATATTTATTAAAATTTTATTTATTTTAATCTTCGCTAAAAATAAATACATATAATCAATAAAATCCATTATATGTACGCCAAAAAATTAGTATAAACTTATTCCTAAGTACAAATAAAATGAAAACGGGAGGATGGATATGTACATTGTACGTGTTGTGCGAAGGGATGAAGATAGATAGCTTTTCAGTCAGTCGCAATCTTAAATATTCGAATGTGACCAAGGGTGCAGCCCAGAAGAAAATATAATATAGAAAAATGACAAGAACAACTGACTCTAGTCGAGCGGGATAAGGCGAGGACAAAGAAGATATATTATCTTCCGATTTTTCACTACGACCGGGACAGAAAATGCTCATGGGATGAGAGGAATTCTTCAATTCAGTTCACCGATATTACGTTATGTCTCTTTTAGAGGGTAAAAAGTCGGTAGGATCGGTGTATTGTATTTTATTTATTGTCTGTTTTTATGTACACGCTGTTCATGTATTTATGTTATTGAGTGAAAGCCCACAAGAGCATTTTGATACACATATAGATGAATAAATTTCCATCCGATTTATATTTCAAAGGAAATCGACACTTCACTCCAATGCAAACTGTTAGTTTTCTTTCAGATTTACGTACAAAGAAGATGTTATCTCGCGCAGATGGAGAATCGTTATATTAAAATGTGTAGAATTTAGTATGTACCGTAGAATTTTTATTTCCATACTGTTCCAGATTGTTTTGTTAATGAATGTGTGATTCGCTTTATATTCATGACGAGAAAGGTAGATATGAATATTTTACTGAGAAATCCCAGGACGGATATAAAACAAGGAAATGGAAGGATTCTGCGAAAAAAGCGGCCGTACTAGAGGCCACTACATAGAAATGGTGTAAGATAGGTCAGATAGACGTAGGAACAGAAAAATAGTCGTGATTTAACGCAATAATTAAATAGACGTGAAAAATAGTGTTCTGAACAGATACCAACAAATCTTCAATATTCGACGATGAAAATATTTGGCTAGATGACAAGGGGCTCTTCGTAGGCGCGGCGTGTGACAGCCGGATGCACCAATCAATCCTTTGTCTCGAACGAATTTCTGGTTGACTCCATAACATCGACATACTAAAATATCAATGTGGTAATCGACGATCAAGTTGACCATGCATTTCAATTTCACTCACAGATTTGATAATTTTCATATCTTTAAGGATAAAGCAAACCAGAAAACGCAGTTCAAAGTCAAAAAAATCATTGGATGAATTTGAATTAAGAACTACTGAACTGAATAAAGTATTTAAAAAATACCTTCAATACTTATGTTAGTAGTTGGCGAACAGGATTCTGAAAAAAAGTTACTCTTTTGGTCAATTTAACACAGCGCAAAAAGAATCCTTTTGCAATCTGAAATTTATTGTCGGAACATTAATTCGGAAGATTGGAATTTTTAGATCAGAACGAAAGCAATAAACTGGATTTTAAATAATTTATTTACGCAATAGAATAAACATACCTATATAGATATCGTAAATTCGATAAACATGAATATATTTTCCGAAACTAGATGGATAAATTGTAAGTAACAACCAAAAGCCAGATGGCCTAATAAAGAGGAAAACAAAATATAATTAAACTAATTAACTTTGTTTATCACCACTAAAATTTTATTTGGTAAATCCAACCGGTTTCGGAAACGACGTTCCTTCGTCAGGGTATGCTTAATACTAATTGAACTTTACAAAATTATAAACAATCAAACTTCAGTGTTAAGTGTCCAAATGGGGGTAAATAGTGGGAAGTGCGAAAGACCCCATTTGGACACTTAACACTGAAGTATGATTGTTTATAATTTTGTAAAGTTCAATTAGTATTAAGTATACCCTGACGAAGGAACGTCGTTTCCGAAACCGGTTGGTTTTACCAAATAAAATTTTAGTGGTGATAAACAAAGTTAATTAGTTTAATTATATTCATAACGAATAACCACACAGTTATAGCAAAATACAACAGTAGGAAAACAAAAATTCAATAATAATTGTGTAGTAATTAAGTTTATAATTAATTCACAGTTTAAATGAAAACAGATTTTTTTTGCAAAAACCAACTATTCTCTAAAATCGCTAAACTAAATTCAGACAAAAAAAAAAATTCTTTGAATGAGTTTTTTAGATTTTTCTCAATCTATTAGAATCATAAATAAAAACATTAAATGTTAACAATATCAAAGCATTAAATGTTAAGATAAAAAGGTTAAAATACATATAAATAGTCAATACAAATACTGTGTTATTACATTTACGTAAAACTGTTTATTTTGTCATCAAACATTAAGTGATATTTAAAAAAAATTAAACCTTTACCATCATTAAAAAGCGATCGTGTTTACGGCAAGCGTCCTTTGCTCTCTCTTTTTTATTTATTTTGTACCCTAATCTAATCTCTCACCCTGCTCCTCTTCATCCCTTGCTTCAAGATTTTCCGGAAAGTAATCAAGATAAGAGTGAAGGAAATTAGCTTATGCTCAGTTACTAAGCTTTTATCATTGGCATCTTTATCGTTCCAGGGAAATATTAAATGAATTTTTTCAGGACAATCGCTCATTTTGCAATTGTTGTCACTTTATCCATTAATTCTACTTTCCGGTCATCTGAAACTACAAAATTCGTTTATATTTTAATTTTTTCTTCCGATTAATATGGAAATATGTATTTAAATAATAAATGAAACATTCGTAATTTATATCTAGTACATTGATAAATTACTTAATTAATCCACATTGTATGCAAAAGTTTTTGTCGGTTCTGGATAGAAGTTTGCTCCCCTCCTGAGCCATCATTATCATTTAATTCATCTGTTGTTTTATAACACCAAGCGTTTCCGCAAAACCTCTATTGCATAAATTTTTAATTGCTGCATAAACACCTCTGCTATGTAAAGCATTAAAATTTAAACTTTTCGTTGTACCTATCGAACGTTTATTTTTTCCGCCCAAACAAATGAAGCACGGGGGGTGTCCTTTGATAGAGATGTGTAAGTGACATTAATTCCCAATTAATTACGAGAGTATCCACCGGGCGTTCGATAGTTTCGATAGGATAAGGAACGCCGAATAAGGCGAACTATTGTAAATCTACGTCTTGCCTATTTTTGAACAGTGGAGTAACAATCACCAAAATAATAAACTTATTAATTTCATAATACTTCATAATATTTGAAAAACAAAACAGTGGACTTCGCCAGGCGAACTTGCTCTAAAGACGGAGAAAAAGGTTCCATCGACTGAAAAGGCCACATTTTTTTGGGATCGGGGGGCAGCATCTTCATCGGCTTATTTACAGAAGGGAAGGAAAGTCACAGGGCTGTACTATGCTGATTTATTGTGCCGATTCGGCGCTGAGACCCGAATACAGAGTCAATACTTAAATGATTTAAAGGTTAAAGTACTTTAACCTTTAAATAATTAAGTATCGACTCAGTGTTCGGACCTGGGAGGTGAAAAAACGACCCCATTTGCCGAAAAAAAAACTTTCTTTCACCATGACAACGCACCGACTCTCTTGTCTAAGTCTCCGCAGAAAAACTGGTCGAATCACATTACGAATTGCTGACTCATCCAACCTTTTCTCCAGATTTTGCTTCGTGCGATTTGTTTTATTTGTAAACGTGAAAAAAATGACTTGGCGAAGAGTGGTTCTCGTCAAACTAGGAAGTCGTCGCTGAAACAATGGCTTATTCTGCTAAATTCGGCAAATCTTACGTTTTGGCTTAAAAACTTGAAATATCGCTGAAGTTAAAGTATATATTAAAGTAAAGCTGAAAGAAGACTGTGTTGAGAAATTTAAATGCGTTTCCTTACCCATATTTCTGTCGCCCGTGCTGTGTTCGTGCTAGGTGCATTTGAGTTTCCGCACTCTCAACAAGCAGAGTACAGCTATTGACAGCTATACAGGATTGCTGCAAGAATCAAATTGCCGCGAACGCCGTGTGTTTTAGTGGAGAAATAAGTAACAAGTACTAGACCAGCCACAACATTGAAAGAAACGTTCCTGTATTGAACTAACCCAGAAGTTGAAAACTGGAGGCAAGTCCTGCGTACACCTGTCAGATTCCTATCATTATTTTCCCGTGGTCCCGCGCACGTCCCCAACAGTGGTATTTTTGCTTTGAACACACGAAAGGCGAGATGTACGGAGTAACACAAGCAAGTCATATTACAGGTAAAGATTCAGAATTCAGGGAGGTCGAGGTGCAGGAAAAAGTACAAATTCTGCTTGAAGAATTGTTATTGTTTAGTTTTTGTGCTGTTATTTTTTAGAGTAGCTAAAGTCTGTAAAGCCAAATAGCAGTGACGATTTCCAACTTCGAAGGGGATATGGAAATAGTGAAAATGAAGAATAATTTGAATACGAATATTACCGAAGCTATGACACTTACATGTGGCATAGTGTAAAAAAAACTCAAATTAATTATGTTTAACTGCTCATGAAAAGTTTTGCTAATTCATTATTCTATAATCCCAAATATACTATGTATATCCAATCACCATACAAACAGAGAAAAATTCTGAATATTTCCTTAGAAGGATACAGTATTTCGTGTTATTTCCGGTTTCGTAGACGGATTAAATTACGAGATGTTATTATCAATAGACAACGAAGAAGTTTTCGTGTTTTTTTAAGACTATTATAGACACAATCACAAAGTTTTTCGTACACCAGAAATTATCAAAGAAACTTTACCGACAAATAAATTTGCATGTCTTCCTGGTTCTTCGGCATCCTTTGTTATCTGGGCCATTATACTGTTATATGATTATTGTTTAGTGTGTTTCTTTCTACCCAAGAATTTTGTTTGGTTGATGCCGTAATCCCGTTGATATTTTCGGTGACTTTATTGAAATAAATGTGAGTTTGCGTTTAAAAAAATCAGAAATGGATATACTTTTAGATATTCTCAAACTGGTGTTTCCGCTCCCCGGATAAAATAATAATTCGTTATTCGCAAACATTTTGTATTATTTATGAGTGATTATGCTTCATACTCTCAAAGTATATAATTTGTCAACGTTTAGTTTGCTTCAAACGTTTAACTCTTAGCCTAAACGCGTAGTCAGTCTTTGCAAGGATTTTAAAGTTGATAGGATGCATAATATGGACGGTCAAACGAAGTGCCGACTTCTTACGAACACTTGTAGAATTCGATAAAAATACTAACCATTACGAAACGCAAGGTGAATATACCGATGCACTTTTTTCGGTCACGACCAGGAAACTTCCAAACCCCCTCCGTTAAAATATTTATGTGTATAACTATCTCAGTTTCTTTGTTTGTTTGTTTTGTTCATTTTTGTTTGTTCACGAGTCTGATCTTTTTACTCCCTTTCTTTTAACTCGTAGCGTCTGCTTGCTTGTTTTCTTGACGAAAAAATTTTGGATCGATTTTTAACACTTTTCCCGTGATCCAATCGAGCTGAAACTTTGCAAGCAGACTCGTGCCGACGATCAAGAAGATCTATCAAATTTTCGTTAAAAAAAATATAATTATAGTATAATTTTGGATTTTTAGAAAATTTAACTGATTTTTTAAAAATTGGAAACCATACAAATGTTTGATTACTACCAACAGCGGTTTGACGACGTCACGGAATATTTAAAATTTGAATTACTCCGTCGGTATATGTAATAGGTACTTCACTACGAATTTCGAAAATTAATGACAATTGGTTCACAATGACAGCGAAATTCACAAATATATCAAAATCTTGATTAAATTGACTGACAAATGTTTTTAGAATTTAATCTTCAAAGCATGAAGTGTCATATCAAAGCTCAAAACATCTGACATTTTAGAAATATATTAAATTCCTGCAAGTTTAGTGTTATGTTATATGTTTTAATTCGTCTTTAATGGTTTTAATATTTTACAAAGAAAGGGAGTATAATAAAAACTTGGTTTTTATGGGTTAGTTTTTTTCAAAATGAAGACTGTTCAAATAATTAAAAAATTGGTAAATCCGTTAATTTTGGTCCTACAGAAAAAAGAAAAAAATGTCCCTTCTTCTTCTTGAATTCTATTCTATCGTAATAAATATTTTTAAAAAATGCAAACTACAATCATATTGGATAAATGAAATCTACTTAATTCTTGCGGCTAAAACGCCGGGCGGATTTTTTATAAATATACAATATCTTCTACCGGTGGCTTCTCGGATCACATGTGTCACGAAACTGCGTGACGAAAGGCGGTTAAAAAAATGCGTAACATTTTACGAGAGACTCGCGAGAAGGGATGTGAAATATAAAAATGTTTTTAAAATATTGTGTATCTTTGTAGACACCAGCGAGAAATATTTCTCCAAAACAAAAGAACACCATCTGAACATGTCATAATACTTGAACGCTTTGTGAGGTGGAGCAGGGCGAACTACAAGAACATATAATATGCAGGGGTGGCATGTCACATGTATATTTCTTTTAAGAATTCAATTTGTTAGCGTAGTAATACGCACAATGCATCAATTAATTGATGCGTCTCAGCGTTGAATGCAAAGTCAATAATATAGGAACATTGATTATAATCGCGACATTTTTAGATATATTACTTATGCATATAACTTATGTTCTCATATCTCATTACTAATACCTTAATCGATTGTAACTGTAAGTTTTCCATTAGAATTAATACCTATCTATAAGACTATTTATTCACTTACATTAAAAAAGCTATAGGTATATAAAAAAAATATTTCTAAAAGCAATATATGATCCGATGATCCCGATTTTTTCTCTGTACATAGGTATACTTAACAGTATATATAGGTCAATCGCCGAGAGGTTTTGTATGACTATATTTCCAAACATATTTGAAAATATATCAGTATTATTTTCAAATATATTTCCCTCATTTCCACTACCATTGTTTCCATATAAAAGAATACAGATAACAAAATGAGATGAATCCAAGTTGACCCCGGTTAAACTATACCTACATCAGATGCACGGTATCAGGAAAACATTAAAAATTACATCGAAAAAAAACAGTACATATGAAAATTTGGGCTCTAATATGCTTTATGTTATAAACCTTTCCACGAACCTTCCGAAGTTATGTGATGTAATTTAATTTTTTTTTAAGTATTAAAAGCTTTTGGAACGGCCTGTAACGATCACTTAGCTAATTGAATCCTTAAGTGAAAAGCAATATAACGCGTTGTTAAATATATATTCTAATTTTAATTATTTAATATTAGTTAAACATAGAAAAACATTTAGAGACTGATTGCTAAGGGACCAGGCAAAAGTTTCCCTTCCGCGAGCGTCCAAAGTATATTATTTAAAGATATTTAATTTGAAATACATAATACTATAAAGAATAAAAATAACAAGTACAATTTTAAATAATATGTATTATTTAATTAAATGCAAAAACTCTACGATTATTTGAGTAAGTAGTCCTGGCGCGCAGATGTAAATGTCAGTATTTAATTATCAAACGAATTATTACGGCTTACACGCGACAAATCTTATGTATTGAATTAATTAATCGTTATAATTATAATTTTACAGTCAATTTACATTTGACCTCCTTCGTTAATAATCTCATTAGTTTTTGGTAGGTACCTACGTATTGCATATCACGCGGTCGAATATAACCTGTGACCTATATCGTGTTGTTGGCGAACCCAGATCCGAGCATGTGGCGCGCTACAGATAGGTACTCGATCGAGACGTTATAGCCGGACTTGAGCTCATGACCAGCTCGATAATCGGCCGATTAACGCGGGCACTCAACACACCGTGCAACCTGTCCTTGTGCCTAACCCGTGCTTTGGAAGAACAAGACTGTAAGGCCCGGTTGCGCCATCCAAAGTAAAGGTAAAGTTTTAGTAAAAAAGTTACATGAGTAACGTTTATTACTAAAACGGGTTGCGCCATCTATGGTAAAAATATTTAACTCGCCGAAGTACATACATCTGAGAAACTTTTTTTTACTCTCCAAGATAGATGGGTAAAGGTAAAAACGTTGGTAAAAAAAATGGCCGTCCTCTCACAGCTGATTTGAAAATGTGACATTTATCCATATAGGTACTTGTCATTTGAATTTTGTCGCTGTCATTTTCGTATTGAAATTTGTAAATATTAAAATGAATCTTTTAATTTCGCGTTATTTTAGCGATGGTTTGACGTTTGTTTGGTTTGTTTTATAGAATAAAGTGGTTTGTTTGAACTGGTTTTGAACCGCAAAAGTACGTATTGCCAGTGGTGAAAAACTGAAATAAATCAAATTCCATAGACAAATGCGGTATTTGAGGTTTATTCCGCTTGGCACCCTATTAGCCTTATGATTGGTTTGACAGCGGTAAAAAAGCTGTTTGTGCAACCCGAAATCGAGTTTACTCTGAGCTGAGGGTAAAAAAAGTTACTCGGGTCAATGTTACTCGAACCAAATTTACTTCTGCTGGCGCAACCGAGCCTAAGAAAGCAGAGAACGAGTCACATATTTTATTAAATAAAGATGCGAACACAGAATCCGTGTGACATCAATATTCTTACTATAAGCCTGTGCTATGAAAATAGAATTAACTAGCTGGTGTTGTGGGTTGGAACTTGGGAGCATCATGACCACTACACCAACAAGCTAATCGAAGTATAAATAATAATTATAGTAACTAACGATACAAAACAGATAATAAAAGAGGAATATTATACATATTATGATATAATATGTATAATATTCCCATTTTATTATATATAATATATTAATGGAGTATTTGAAGCACTAACTAACCTTAGAATGTATGAAAATAAATCATATACATAATTTTTCATATTCGATATAAGTTATTGTAATGATAGTCCAACGATCTACAAAAAATAAGTCAGAAATATTGGAAAAGATGTCAACTTTAATGTCGCATACCTCCATAACTATTGATATTAGGTCATGATAGCTTGAACATTTTCGACTCATAATCAAGGCAGAAATATAGCCCTGCGAGGTTATTAATGTTTTCCAAATAACCCTGTATTTGTTCAATTATTGTGGCGCTGCTGTGCTCTCGCTAGTTGAGAAGCATTGAACTTGAAGTATTGAAACCTGAACAGGTTGTATGTAATGAAATAATAATGACATTTACTGAAAGGATTCATTGGGAAGGTCATTTGGATTAAAAAGTGCCTGTTCCATTGCCACGGATCATATCAATAATTTTTAGAATAACAAATAATTTTAAAGATTTTTGTAAACAAAGTACACAAACAAAACTAAACAAATCGCTATAACGAATTTAGTTTGTAATCAAATTAAAAATACTTTTTGCTTTGCGGAAAAAAAACAACGGGCCCTGTAACCTTTCCTTATCTCTTCCCCACTAGGCGACGTAAAAACACCCCTGAAACACTTCAAACATTGTTAATTATTTTTTCCAAGTGCGGATAAATGTTTATTTTTCACTTCTTATCACCTCCCAATCAAGCCGTTCAGTAAACCAATTTGGATCAAAAGGTAAAGTTAAATTAAAAAGTTGCTTCAAAGACTTTTTCGTAACGCATCTATGTAATTTCGTTTATCTAGTCCAGCCATACTCAACCTGCGGCCCGCCAAGCTTTTACATGCGGCCCGAAACACATTTATTATCACGAACGTGATTTAAAAAATCTGCATCGTTAGTTTTGAATGTCTAAGGCCCGGTTGCGCCATCTAAAGTAAAGGTAAAAAAAATTACTCGAGTAACGTTTTTTACTAAAACGGGCTGCGCCATCTATGGTAAAAATATTTAAACTCGCCGAAGTACATACATGAGTAACTTTTCTTTGCTCTCCAAGATAGGTGGGTAAAGGTAAAAACGTTGGTAAAAAAAATGGCCGTCCTCTCACAGCTGATTTGAAAATATGACATTTATCCATATAGGTACTTGTCATTTGAATTCTGTAGCTGTCATTTTTGAAATTTGTAAACATTAAAATGAATCTTTTAATTTTGCGTTATTTTAGCGATGGTTTGACGTTTGTTTGGTTTGTTTCATAGAATAAGGTGGTTTGTTTGAAGTGGTTTTGAACCACAAAAGTAAGTATTGCCAGTGGTGAAAAACTGAAATAAATCAAATTCCATAGACAAATGCGGTATTTGAGGTTTATTCCGCTTGGCACCCTATTAGCCTTATTATTGGTTTGACAGTGGTAAAAAAGACGTTTGTGCAACACGAAGTCGAGTTTACTCCGAGCTGAGGGTAAAAAAATTACTCGCGTCAATGTTACTCGAACCAAATATACTTCTACTGGCGCAACCGAGCCTTCAAATGCGTGCGAACAATAAGACAAACTCCTGTCATTTTAAATCCGGCGATGTCTATGGTTTAAGAACGAATTCGTTATTTCAATCACACATAGTTTTAATCACAGAGTGTAAGTTTAGTGTTTGTCATGTAATTTTTTAGCCATTTTTTAATGATCCTCGTATTTCACATTCATTCGTATCTGTCAGTAAAATCTCGTTGCTTTTTTGAAATCTATAAATATTATTCGTACTTTTTTAATCATTCAAATAATTCACACATATTTTGAGTATGCCTAAATCTTTGTACAAACTTTACGGCTTCCCGTCACAATGTGGTCTATGCAACTCTGGACGTTTTTTCCTTTTCTAATTTCGTCCCTCTTTACGTCAGTAATGAGGTGTTAGAATGCGTACTCATAAATCATATTTTCGTACACTTTTATTAATCTATTTTTTTTGTTAAGACGGTAAACAAAAATAAATGTTTGGATGTACCTAGGTTGCTTTGAGTTTTATTTTTTCATTATTGTATTTTGAGAATAAAAATATGATGAAAATAAATTTCATATAGGGAAATAAACTGTTGTTAACATTTGAGCTAGTATTGGCTGGTATACCGATAAGCGATAAGTATTTTTATCATTCTGTTATAGTTTAAAAAAATATTTGGTGATTAATCAAGTGGCGGCGCCCTCATCTTGAATCAAAGAGGTTTCAACAATACTGTTTTTCCCTATATGATTTTTTTCATCATATCAATATATTGTTGCGGTCCGCGTAACTTAGCAAACATATGTATGTGGCCCGAAGAAAAAAAAGGTTGAGTACCACTGATCTAGTCCCTCGATTTCTTTGTAAATTACAAAATGATCGCTGTCGTCTTAGGGTACCACAAAATAACCAATAAAAACTTAGTACCTACTTCAAAATTATGTCCCTTTTTTCTTCTCCACGGTACGATTTTGTTGATTAATGATGAAAAAGTTTTTTTTTAATCCTACGTGCATAATTACTTTGGTAAGTCTGTCTGTTCATCCGTCCGTGTCAGGTAGCAACATAAAACTAACAACAGCTTGCCAAATGACATTGTGTTAAACAACACAACGCGGTATGTTTCAAGCAATCATTTAAAACAAATCAGACTTTTAATTTAAATAATTTTGAGTGCAGAACATCGTTTATCGATAAACGTTGAAGAAATTGGTTGGTTTAAAAAGATTTGACCATTGAATGAAGAAATTATTGGATGTGTGTGAAACAAACTGATTTCTACCAACTTTTAAAATAATATTAGTAGGTACTTATTTTACATAATATTCATCACGTCAAAATTTACGAGGTGTATAATGTTATTTAATTTTATTAAACATACCATCAACAGGACGCCATTGACCCTTATAGGTGATTTTTGTGTGACATTGGAGTACAAAGCATAAATATTTTATGATGAGGAAATTATAAATAAGGATCAGCAAGTTATACGCACCTTGCCTTGTATGCATGGAAAGTTTATGCGAGTTCAAGGTCAACACTGTGTACCGTCCGACATGTAACGGTCATCGGCGCGCTATAATTTTGTCTATGCTGAATGTGTATTACATACATACTGAAACTACCCTAAAAAATTTATCGATATATCGCTTCGGAACTCCGAGTCTGTGTCATGGAGAAGTCATCTGAGCTGCCGTTTCTGGATTATATCTCATTGTAGTGATTGATCATTCTAGGTGAAGGAGAGAAATAGTCTAAATTGGTGTTTAATTTTTATTTTATTTTTTAACAAACAGATCATCAACAGGTCATTATTGACCCTAAAATATGGTCCTAGAGTGTCTTTAGAGTACAAGGTATACATATAATTAAAGAACTTGGTGTGAAATAGGCTTGGAGATCTCACCTATCGTACAGGGATGTTTATGTACATTTGTGAATATACAAAATATATTGTGAGAGTATTGAGGGGGTGTCTAGTTTGTTTTTGACTATTTTATGACGACATTAGGTCCGTAATTTTTCGTCATTTTTCTATAAACTATAGTAAAAGCGGTCAAGACATGATTGTAAAGATAACGTAAACTAATTACAATTGAGAATGTTCTTAGGTTTTCACGGCCACTCAGAATCTTCAAGTTTGTGTTTACTGGGGTATTATGCCGTGTCGTTACGACCTTTCGAGCCGACGTTTCGTATCCCATTGCAGGGTCCATCATCAGGGCTGATGTGTTGTCTTGAATGTTGGTGTTGTGGTTAAGTATCGGCTTGCAATACCGTGCCGAAGTCATGATGTGTTGTATTGTGTT